>CM075478.1:32740857-32978357 GCA_037950665.1 Hypophthalmichthys nobilis
GAAGATGCAAATGATTTGCTGAATTATTTAAAGATTAGCTTAAAATCTCAGTAAGGCTTCAAGGGTTCGGCAGACAAAAAGGTTTGGGAATCCCTGATCTATAAGAACCAGCTGTGAGTCGAGTCTCGTGTGTGCTTCATTTGTTGCTGTTAAATAAGACAGCTCAGATTCAGTCTAGGAAGGTGCTTTGGTCTGATGCAACTGCACAAACCACCTCAAGTTAAAGGTCACAGAGTTTAATTTTCCACATTAAATGAGCTTCTGAACTGAATGATGGAGTCTGTGCAGAGAGTGTCGAGTGTCAGCTCAACGTGATGTACGAACAATAGCTGCACATGGACTCTCTTCTGTCTTCAGTCTCACTGACACACACACACACACACACACACACACACACACGAACTGGAGATCAATGCAGCCCACTGGTTTAACACCATAAATGTGTTCTGTTACATACATATTTGAGTACACGTAAGTGCACATGACATCAGTGTGTTTGTGTGTAGTTTTGTGAGGTACGTTTTGCTCGTGTTCGAACACGTGTGTGTGTGTGTGTGTGTGCTGATAACGCATGTAATAGCACAGTCTCTTTCAGTCGGCAGATAACAGCAGCGCTGATGGTTCTCCTCAGGAACAGAGTCTGAAGAAGAAGCAGGCCGTCACACTCGCCAACATCAGAGAGCTGATCAGTCAGGTAAATACTGACCGTTTACTGCCTTGGAAAGTATACTTCTTTTGACTCGTACGCATACACATTCGTTCGACGCATGCACAATCTCTCGCCACGAGTTACAACCCTTGTAAACATCTTTGTGTTCTTTCATGCTAGAGTTGTACAAATGAGGGAACTTTCTAATCTCTTCACACAATCTGTCGTCTGTATAGGCCTCTGTTGTCGCTGTAGCTTGCATGTGTTCTGTTCTGTTTATGGAGTTTTTCTTCGACTACCTTGTGAATCGACGCCCCCAGGGCAAATGTGCGACCTGCACGTACAAGTGCATGTGGTTACAAAAATCCGGCGGTGCACGTACTCTTCTGATGATGAAATTTGCGTCACGCGTACTGTACGCTGACCCTCACGTACGCGTAAAAAGTGAAGTGTACTTTGGCGCAGCGCTCAGGAATGGTTTTACAAAACAGAGTGTCTATTTACACTAAGTGCAAATAGCGTCCCTTGTTGGCAAATGTTCCGCCCACCAATGTCTGGTTGGGTCACTCAAGTTTTAAAAAAGACGCACAGGATTCAGCATCTTCAGTGGCGCAGCAATAGCGAGTAAGGCTTGCAGAACTGGCTTTTAACGCGATCGACGCAGGTTCGATTCCGACTTTTGCCGAGCTCGCATTTATTTTCAATAAAAATGAAAATAATGTTCTAAAAGTGGAAATAAACTGCGAAGGAGTGTTTAATAATATTAAAAGTGTTTATAGGGTAGCAGCTGATTACTATTTACTCTTATTGCAAAGAACTGACACTTTTACATGGTGTAAATAGCTATTGTCATTTAGTGTAAATAGCATCTATCGCTATTTTCACTTAGTTCAAGTGCAGCGCAGAACGCAAGAGTTTCGAGACGCACTTTTGAGACATGATGCAATAACGAACAAATAACGGTTGCCACGTCAACTTGCTACTGTAAACAGAAGCTCGCAACGCTTGCTCCGCCTCCAAGTTCTTCTGATTGGTCCACTGTTTTGGAACTGACATTGATGAGCGGCACTGCGTGTAAAAGTTAAAATTCTTTTAACTTGACATGGCGTCTTAGGGGCTGTTCACACAGAACGCATTTTTCCATTCCAGTGTGCTTCTTTTCCATTGTTTTTCTATGTAAATACGCGGTAGACAGATGTGCAAAACCATTGCGCTCACGTCTTGCGTCTTTTGCAGTGTTTCGCGCATGACATGGCGTTCTAAAAACACGGTGTTCAAGTTAAAATCAGTTCAACTTTAAAAAAATGTGTCTCAAGACCTTGCGTTTTTTCCCCATTCCACTGCCCGCCCTTTTTAATGGCTCGTTCACACAAAATGCGTTTTTTCTTTAAAAAACGCGTTTTGTGTGAACGAGCCATTAAAAACGTGGCGCTCGTGTACAAGGCGCTGCAAAAGACGCGGGCGTAACGGTCATATACGTCCGTCCAGCGCATGTTTACATAGAAAAACTACGGAAAAGTAGCGCATTGGAATAGAAAAACGTGTTCTGTGTGAACGGCCCATAATACCATGCATTAAACTGATCAAAAGTGACAGTAAAGACATTTATAATGTTACAAAAGATTCTATTTCAAATAAATGCTGTTCTTTTAGAGCTTTCTATTCATCAACACTTATTATGGTTTCCACAAAAATATGAACTGTTTTCAACATTGATAATAATCATAAATGTTTCTTGAGCAGCAGATCATCATATTAGAATGATTTCTGAAGGATCATGTGACACTGAAGACTGGAGTAATGATGCTGAAAATTCAGCTTTGAACACAGGAATAAATTACATTATAAAATATATTCAAACAGAAAACAGTTATTTTAAATTGTAATAATATTTCACATTTTTCCTGTTTTTACTGTATTTTTTTCATGTCATGAATTCAGCTTGGTGAGCAGAAAAGACTTATTTTAAAAACATTAAATAATCACCCAAACTTTTGAACGGCATTCTTACATCAAATCCTGATGGATAAAAGTTGGAAATGCCGTTTCCTTATGTCAGAATTGGCCTAGTGTTCGGGAAAGAATTAAATAAGGTGATGACTGTAATAACTGGAAGAGAAGCCCATGACTAATTCAGCAACTGAATCATAAGCTGAGATCAGAATGATGAGTTTATCAGTGAATCTCCTGTTAATGGTCCAGATGTGCTGTCACTAATAACACCTGGACTGTGAATTGAGTTTTTATGCAGATATATTTTAGTTTCACATGCTTTGGTCTCATAGATCTCAGACTCTTGCTGACGTGAGCATCTCTGTGACAGGAACAGACGCTCGTGTTTAAATAAAGCGCTCGAATCTCTCAGGACTTGTAGATCTCTCGTTGGTCGTGTCACTTCAGATAAACCATCTGCCTCAGTGCGCTTTAAGCTTACAGTCACAGTTTGTGTGATGCTGAAAAGTCCCTCCAATGGAGAATATGAGGAGAATAATGAACATTCAAGCATGAAAACCTGTTCTAGTAGAGCCAAAAACAACATCAAGACTGTAAAAGGGCATAATAGGTCCCGTCGAGGCTAGTTTTTGGTGTGTCTTTAACGGTCTAGTTACATGCTCTTGTTGTAAGTTTTGTCTTTAGATGTTCATTGGTGTCCCTTCTTCTCTTCTGTGTTCAGCTCAACAAAGACGCTGTGGCGGAACATGCTAAGAAGATGTGGTCGCTGCCCAGCGATCTGTCCGAGGCCGTGAACTCCTGCGTTAAACCTCATTTCCCGGAGCATGTGGACAAGGCCGGCGAGAACCGCTCCGAACACGCGGGACAGTACAGTCACGTTTTCGTTGGATGATGTCCGTATGATGAACATAACAATAGTTTAAACCAACTCTAATGTAATATTTATTATTTTACACGTGTTTATATTTTATGATATACCATGCTCTTTTCTTTGCTGTAATACATTTAGCACTCAACCTGACAGAAAAATCAAGTGAAAGTAAGTGTATAAAATGAAGGGACATCTCATGAAGACTGTCAGCATCACATCAGGGATGTCATTGACTCCAAAATAAAAAATAAAATGGAAAAAATAAGAAATTAAACATTGCATGAAGAAAATTAAGCCTTCAGGATTTTTTTGCTTTATGACATATTTCAGATTCTAATCCAAATTGTCCTAAAGGCTTAATTTTCTTTCTATATATATATATATATATATATATATATATATTACTTTACTATATACTAAATTTTTCCACCGATATCCGATTATTCAGAGTGATATCTGCTGATAACGATACCGATATTTTGTGGGTTCTGCCTTTTATACCTCCTTTTAAATTAATGATAATTTCATTATAATTAATAATTAATCATTATATTTTTAATTATTATCTTTTGAAAGAAATGCAAATAAAAACTTTATTCTCTTCATTTCTTTAACTTGTTTCAGAGTAACTGGTATCAGTTATAAACAAACACATTACTCAAATTAATATTAACACAAATTAACTAAATTCTGAAGATTAAATTAATATTTCTTAACTTTCTGAATGTTATTAATTCATATAATTACTATTAAAATTGAACATCAAACTGGTTTCTTAGCATTTTTTTTACACAAATTCAGTGCATTTTCCTGCCCTCTTTTGATTGACAGGATATATCGGCCCTGACTATTGGCTGTTTTTAAACTATCGACTGATAGTGTGACAATTTGCCTTGATACCGATTAGTGGCCGATATATCGGTGCATCGCTTATATATATATATATATATATATATATATACACACAGAAAGAGAGATTTTTTTTGGTTTTAATTATGGGGTGAAATATAATTTTAAAGGAAATTCTTAGTCTTAGAACCATTCAAATTTGTTTCAGAAACATTGCATTGTGACATTATATATATATATATATATATATATATATATATATATAATGGGTTAAATATGATATTGAATTAAATTAAGCCTGTTTTAGGATCTTAAGGTGTTTTTTTTTCTTTGTTTGTTTGCATTTTGACATTTCACATTTTGCCCACCAATTCTCATTTTGTAATGCAAATATACTATATACACTACATATATATATATATACAGTATATATATTTTATACTTATATGTAATAGTTATTACATGGAGGTTCAGTCTACGGGATCAATAAATTGTAATTTATGGCTATATGTCATTGATATTTATTTGAGTAATTCCAAATTCTAATGATGCACAAACCAAGATTTTAGGTGTTTTGTGGCGGTGATGATAAACATAAACTCATTGGCACTGACAAACAAGATCTGGTCAGATCTGCTTTTAGTGGCAAAACTTGTAAACAAGTAAAATGATATTCAAGAAGAGTGTATGGTAGTTTGATTGAGCTGAAATGAATTCAGTACTTGTGTCTGAAGCGTCCTCCGGTGTATTCTGGATCCTGTGAAGAGAGGCTGGAGAATGACAGTGAGTCAGTCCATCCATCATCCATCAGCCCACACACAATTATTCAGATAACAGTAGATAACAGTTACAGTTCACAGTCGGCCGGTCGATGTCACTAAATAAACTCAGACAGGCTGATCAGCACGACTGATTGTATCTCGCTTCTTACACACATACTTAACCAATAAATTAATATGAAATACTGATACAAGTGCCAATGATTTTATTATGTAAAGTATAGCGAGTGTGGAGGGATACTTTCCGGCTCTTCATTGTTTCTGTTGAGATTTCAATGATGGTCTTGAAATAGCTGACGATGGGAGCGGATGGCAGAATATTTATTTTTTGCTCAAACAGGGTTGTTATAGTTCACTAACACTAAAAACATAAAAAAAATATTTTTTGTTACTTATGAAATAAACTTTAACTTTGACGTAAAAGAAATATTTTAACTTAAAATTTTATTTCAGTCACCAAGACAGCATTTCTCATTTTCATTTAGTTTAGCTTGATGTAATAAAATAGATGAAAATAAATACATAATAAGTAAATAAAACTGTATAGACATTTTAAAAAATGACAAAAACACAGCAAAATTACTAAAACTTTAACTAAAATTCAAATGAAAACTGAAAATATGAAAATAAAAACTAATTAAAAATATTAATAAAAACTATAAAAGTATCTCATTAAGTTTACAATACAAAAAAAAATCTCCCTCAGTATTTTTGTCTTGTTTTCCAGCACAAATCACTTAATTTTGATTGTTTTCAGAAAACAAGTCTTAATCAGACTTAATTGTTAGTTTTATCATTATTATTTTTCCCCATGGGAAGACTATGGCAGCCCTGTGAACCATAAGTAGGAAAATTATGAACATTGTCAGGCTTGTAGTGATCGTAACGAATAGTAATCTGACCAATTTTTGGGTCTCTAGGACTAACTCTATAGCGCCACCACCAGGTGACCACTGCATCAGAGCCATGATCTGGAGGGTCCATGCCAAAGTTGGGAACAGTGCCACCTACAGGTCATGAGGTATGAAAAATGGCTATTTTTGCTCTTGAACAGTTTGCCAGAATCATGATCTTGGTGTTTATGGATTCCTTGTGTCATGCTGAATCCAAAAATACCTATTTTGCTAGGACGAACCATGTCCGCCATTTTTAATTTTGTCATTAATTGCAATATCTTGTAAACTAATTGACATATTGACACAAAATTTGGTAGGGTTCATTGACAGCATGTCCTGAAGGTACCTGAGAAGTTTGAATACAGCACCACCTAATGTTCTGGAGATATAGGTTTTTTTGCAAAAATGCTTATAACTTTGTCCAACATTGTTTTCTCTGTGTCATTACGTTCCTTTGGGTTATGCTGATTCCAATAATATCTCATTTGTCTGATTTCCATCATTTTGTTTGTCCGCCATATTGAAGTAAATGAAAAACAGGGTTGTTTTTTTACTACTCCTACAAATTTTGTCCAATTTTGTCAAAAATCGTCTCAGATGATCTATGGACCAAGCCGGACAGACATGACTGAACAAATTTTGATATTTGCTACCGTTCCTGAGAAATAACTTTCTGAATTTGTTGTCCTAAGCTAAATAGATTAGTATGCCAATGAAATAACATGTTAGTCAGAGACCATTCCTTTTAATGTGGATTTTGGCTATCAGGTTAAACATAATTTATGTTAATGGCCAGGTTGTCTTAGCTTGCTAATTGGTTAATATGCACACTAATGCTTTAGTGTGCTCATTCTCACACTGAAAGCTCTCCTCGGCAGCCTGGTGAATCAGCATCGATCGAAGCCACAAGACCTGAACCTTTCAGGTCGTGGGTTTGAATCCACATGCCCAGACTAAAAGAGGTATTGTGGCCAGAAATGGTGCAAAAAGTTGCATGTGCTTCAGACATTACTTATTTCTGAGAATGATCTAATCATAACATGTAGTGCAATTGTATACAAAAAAAACTTAGTGTTTTGTGCTTTTGAGATTCACAATGTAGAGCCTTTGACTGTTCAGTGTGATGCGCTTTGATGCGCTTGCTGTTCTTGTTCTGCTTGCCGTGCCTTCAGTGCTTGACCCTGCATTGTTGCTTGCAGCTATATTAGTAAAAAGTAATTTTGCTTCTCAAGTTGGCGTATCTTGATTTAATAATGTTTAGATATTTGTACTGGAAAGCAAGATAAAAAATATTGAGGAAAAGCATCATATTTATCTTATTTGTTAACATTAGTTAATGCATTAAAGGATTAGTTGACTTCAGAATTCAAATTTCCTGATAATTTACTCACCCCCAGAGATGTTTATGTCTTTCTTTCTTCAGTCAAAAAGAAATGAAGGTTTTTGAGGAAAACATTCCAGGATTTTTCTCCATATAGTGGACTTCACTGGGGTTCAACGGGTTGAAGGTCCAAATGTCAGTTTCAGTGCAGCTTCAAAGAGCTCTACATGATCCCAGACGAGGAATAAGAGTCTTATCTAGAGAAATCTGTCGTTTTCTAAAAAAAAATAAAAATTTATACACTTTTTAACCACAAATGCTCATCTTGCACTGCTCTGCAATGCTCCACGCATTACGTAATCATGTTGGAAAGGTCACACGTGACGTGGGTAGAAGTACCGATCCAGTGTTTACAAAGTGAACGTGCAAAGACTGTCAAACGCCCTTTACAAAAAAAAAAAAAAAAAAAAAGGTAAAACAATGATGTTGGACGATTTTGTAGTTGGAGGAGAAAATGAGTTGGAGTTTTTTGCCCTACCACAGTACTTCCGCCTACGTCACACGTGACCTTTCCAACATGATTACGTAATGTGTGGCGCATCACAGAGCAGTGCAAGACGAGCATTTGTGGTTAAAAAGTGTATACATTTTTATTTTTTTTTTTAGAAAATGAGCGATGGTTTCTCTAGATAAGACTCTTATTCCTCGTCTGGGATCATGTAGAGCTCTTTGAAGCTGCACTGAAACTGACATTTGGACCTTCAACCCGTTGAACCCCAGTGAAGTCCACTATATGGAGAAAAATCCTGGAATGTTTTCCTCAAAAACCTTAATTTCGTTTCGACTGAAGAAAGAAAGACATGAACATCTTGGATGACATGAGGGTGAGTAAATTATCAGGACATTTTAATTCTGAAGTCAACTAATCCTTTAAGTATCATAAACTAATAATGAGTGATATATTTTTACAGCATTTATAAGCCTTTGTGAATGTTAGTCAATAAAAATGTTCATATTCATGTTACTTCACAGTGCCAACAGATACAACATTCGGTCTTAAAATGTATTAGTAAATGTTGCGATTATACTGTGCTGAAGGTCTCCATTAAGTCTCCTGAGGTATAAAAGAGCATCTCTCCGAGCAATCTCCTGTATAATGAAGTTGTTGATGTTGTTTCTCACTGTGATGTGTGATTGAATGTCCTCACACACTCACACTAACAGTGATTCTCCTGCCCGGCTGTTATGCTCATCAACAAACTTTCTCAAATGCGAGTGTGCAAGAACGAGTGTGAGAGAATGAAAAAGGAGTACAAAAAGAGAACGGCTTTGTTCGGAGTATACTAGTATTTAACCACACGATCCCTCCTTAACCCTATAAACATACTCTATCATATTTAATACATGAATTTCTAAGGCCTCTAAATGATCAACATGATCTCAACACTCAATCTCTTACAGTCCTTCTGTCCGATTGATCGTTTAGAGTTTTTATCAAGTAAAATTCTTTTAGTATAATTGTTTGATCATAAAACTCCGCATTTAAATATCATCATACTAGGACATATTATTGAGAGAATTTCATCTTATTTTTTGGACATATAAATATCAGTCTTAGGAGGAAGTGAAAAGAGGTGGGGTCAAAGGTCAGTGTGTGTGTGTGTGTGTGTGTGTGTGTGTGTGTTGAAAGGCAGTGATAGTCTGTAACATGCTGGAATCTGTTGGTTTTGGGCTTCACATGCTAATATTCACATGCACAGAGGGGTGAAGTGTGTCATGAACTAATTAGCATGTCCGTCTGAGCGGTCTGCCCACACACACACACACACACACACACAGATCTCCCATCTGCCTGTGACTCATGTCTCTTCTCACTCTTCTCACGGGCCGTTCTGATCTTCTCAATGAGCAATGGCATCATTACGTGTCACAATTCCTCATTGTGAATGTACATTTGCAGGGTTTACTAAACAATACTGTGCCACATCCATGACTGAACTAGAAGTAACACTTTTAAATCTCACTATTGTTTATGTGTGCTGTAAAGCGCTAAACAATCCACAGGACTGCTGTTCATTTTCAAATGTTCAGTTACTGTAAGCAGATGATGACACATTTAATTAATAGCAATTCATATGACTTAATCTATTAATCAGATAGACTCTTAATTAGTTGCTGATGTGGCAGTCATTAATGAATGGTTTCATACATGAACTCAAGATTATCTGTGTATTACTTAAGCATGAATTAATGGATATTTGATTTGAGAAGCAACACTGCATAAGATATTAAGACTTATTTTCACTTTAATACAAGTGTAATTTTTACTTGTTTTTATCTTGTTTATACATGTGAATAAGTGGGAAGAAAATCCACCAGTGCAGTAAGACAACAAAACACTGGAAACAAGTTTTAACATCTGTGTTGCTTCTCAAGCAGATTTAGTTTTTACCCCCAAGAATTGTTAGATATTTTAACTGGAAAACAAGTAAAGTGTATGCAGAATTGAAGAATATGTTTGACAAATGAGATTTAAGAGCTCCAGTGAACTGAATATATTCTGATTATAATGCATGTTTGCTTTTATGGTGCTTAAATTTGAACATTTATTTGATCAAAACATTTCTTATTTAGTATTTAATAAGCTGCGTCAGCCGTCTAATGAAACCATTAAAAATGATTTTTAGTATTTCTGTTTTGTTTTCCCATACAAATATCTAAACTTTCTTAAAAGCAAAATAACATAAGATATTAAGCCTCGTTAAAAATATAATTATGAAATACTAAATCATAATTATTAGATAAAAAAGTAAAAATTATGGCGTGCTAAGTTTGAGATAAAAAGTTGAAATTATGACAGACAATTAATACATAAGTTGAAATTATGACAAAAAAGTTATAATTATAACATTAAGTCATTAGGCACTAATACATAATTACTACATAAAAAGTCAAAATTTAAGTTAATTGTGAAATACTAAATCAGAATGAGATAAAAAGTTGGAATTATGACAATGTGTCAATAATGAGGTAAAAAAGTCAAAATTATGAAAAGTTCATAATTCATAATTATAACTGCTTATAAATGCATATTTGCTTTTATGGTGCTTAAATTTGAACATTTATTTGATCAAAACATTTCTTATTTAGTATTTATGCAAATTAATAAGCTGTATCAGCCGTCTAATGAAACCATTTAAAATTATTTTTAGTATTTTTGTCTTGTTTTCCCATACAAATATCTAAACTTTCTTAAATCAAACTTGAGAAGCAAAATAACATAAAATATTAAGCATTGTTTTCAGAAAAAAAATCATCAAAATGAAGTGAGTTTATGAACAAATAACCGAAAAATTAACTTCAGTTAAGTTTATTTTTCTGACCCCATTAGCAGATATTTGTTCTTGTTTTAAGCATAAACTCACTTGATTTTGAAACATTTCTTACAGAAAACAAGACTTGATATCATGTAATTTTGCAAGTAAAGTAAATGTATGTTGCACAGAAGGCGGTCTGGTGGAAGCTAGATATTTTACTTTATAACTTGTTAAATATGGATTTTTTTTACACAAACACATCGCTTCTCTTCAGAAGGACTTTATTAACCCTCCGGAGCCGTGAGGAGTGTGTTTATGATGGATGGATGTGGATGGAGACACTTTCTTCATACTCATTGATCCCGTTCACTGCCATTATAAAGCTCGGATGCGTCAGCATATTTATTAATATTTCTCAGACTGTGTTCATCAGAAAGAAGAAAGTCGTATACACCTAGGATGGCTTGAGGGTGAGTAAAGCTTGGGGTTGAAAGTGAATTAATCCTTTAAGAATGTTTAGATGTTTGTACTGGAAAACAAGACAAAAATGCTAAATAGGAACATTTTTTTTTGCAGCGCATAATGTATGATGAGAATCTGATAGCCTATGTAGTCCATCCAAGAAATGCAATAAAAAGTAAACTAAAAATTCTTCATGTTTTTGTATCCTTTTGGGAATATGTTCAAATAACTGCATGTAGCACGACACACTCTAAGCTATTATAATAAGTATTTTCTGGGAAATGTTCTGTGTTAATGCTATCCTAATTTGCGATGCGAGGCAGCGCTGACTCACCAGCCTCAGTTTCCCTGTAAACACGTGCGATCTGTTGCTCCTGATGGCACATCCAGAACTCCAGCCACCTGCCCAGATCTTCTCCTGCCTCCTACGAGCAGCTCCTCTTCCTGCCCGCGGGCCTCCGCCGTCTCCTGTGACTCTAATGCAGGGTTTCTGCCAGATTGGCGCACGTCGAAAGGGTTTGCCTCTTCCATTAGAGCGGCCGCCCCGGTGCCATCTGCTCCCTGTGTTGCCCGCTGATGCCTCGCAATTCACTTCATCTCTGAGGCAGGAAAACAGTAAAATTGCATCAATAAAAGATGCTGCATGATTTCAGATGGTGGCGGATTGACAAGAGGTCATGTCAGATACAGGGAAGGGTCACCGTGATTTTGTCAAGTAAGACATGTTCCTGGATCAACATATTTTGTTGATCCTGCAACAACATTCCTGTCCAAAAATTTAGTCTTAACCCTATTCCTACCCCTAAACCTAATCCTACCCATAAAATCAGAGGGGATAGATATGTGAATAACACTGATGTAGAAGCACCTAACCCTGGTTGCAAGCCTAAACTTGACATAAATGGTAAACTTGTCCCTCAAATCTGATTGGTTGATTGGAATGTTGTTCCAGGATCAACAAAGATGTTGATCCAGGAACATGTCGTACTTGGTGAAATCACATTCACCGGAAGGGAACGTTCTCCCTAACATTGTGGTTCTTTCAAAGTTCTGACAGGAACATTAAAGGATTTGTTCATTTCAGAATGAAAATTTCCTGGTAATTTACTCACCCTCATGTCATCCAAGATGTTCATGCCTATCTTTCTTCAGTGGAAAAGAAATGAAGGTTTTTGAGGAAAACATTCCAGGATTTTTCTCCATAGTGGACTTCACTGGGGTTCAACGGGTTGAAGGTCCAAATGTCAGTTTCAGTGCAGCTTCAAAGAGCTCTACATGATCCCAGACGAGGAATAAGAGTCTTATCTAGAGAAACCATCGGCCATTTTCTAAAAAAAATAAAAATGTATACACTTTTTAACCACAAATGCTCGTCTTGCACTGCTCTGCGATGCGCCACACATTACGTAATCATGTTGGAAAGGTCACGCGTGACGTAGGCAGAAGTGCCGCGGTAGGGCGAAAAACTCCATGTCATTTTCTCCTCTAACTTCAAAATCGTCCGACATCGTTGTTTTACATATTTTTGTAAAGGGCGTTTGACTCAGTCTTTGCATGTTCACTTTGTAAACACTGGATTGGTACTTCCACCTACGTCACGTGTGATCTTTCCAACATGATTACGTAATGCGTGGAGCATCACAGAGCAGTGCAAGATGAGCATTTGTGGTTAAAAAGAGTATAAATTTTTATTTTTTTTAGAAAATGACGATGGTTTCTCTAGATAAGACTCTTATTCCTCGTCTGGGATCATGTAGAGCTCTTTGAAACATTTGGACCTTCAACCCGTTGAACCCCAGTGAAGTCCACTATATGGAGAAAAATCCTGGAATGTTTTCCTCAAAAACCTTCATATCTTTTCAACTGAAGAAAGAAAGACATGAACATCTTTGGGGGTGAGTAAATTATCAGGAAATTTCTAATTCTGAATCCTTTAATAATAATAATAATAATGCTAATAATAATAAATAATGCTCTATAGAGTCAATGATTTGAACAAACAGCAACGATTTGTGCTACAGAAAACCCAGAATTTACTTAGAAGCAGAGACTGAACCCTACAATCCTCCAGAAAATAACTTCAGTTATCTGTGGCCCAAATCGTTCAATAATTGTGTCCTTCAGAGAAGTTGGAGTTGAAGATGTGTGAAATGACAGGGTCTGTGAGAATAAAAGCTATTTTACACGGACAAGCTTTTAATTCTTTGTTCAGGGTTCTGTCAGACTGTGAAAGTGAGTACTTCAGCTATAAAAAGCAACTCGCTTTTGTGTCCGAACTGCTTGAGTGGCTCTCAGGCGAAATAACCACAGCATCTGGTCTCAGCGAGGGTCCTGACGATCCAAAAATACATCATCCACCGAGAAAAACATCATATTCACCATGACAACATTCCTGGTATTCTTCTGGACTGAACTGAAAAGGTGAATTCATGCTTTTCATCCGTCACTCAAGGTTTCAATGCCGCTTTTTGTTTCTGAAGGCCAGTATCGCTTTTATTTTTGCTCATAGGGATTTAAATAAACTCCTAACACAAAGTGTTAAACTTAATTACATACCTTGTTTCTGAGTAATAAATAATGACTCTGAACGGTGAATTCACCTGGTTATGGTTTTCAACCAGTGAAACTTATCTAGGCCATATCTACAGACAAGAATATCACTTATATATCACTGTTTTAATGCTAGACATCATGAAACCTCCTTGTATGGAAGCCTATTTCTGGTCAATCATAATTATGAGATTAAAAAGTCAAAATTATGACACTTTGTCATAATCTCGAATTTTATATAATAATTATGTATAAGTGTCATAATTTTGATATACTGTCACATTTATGACATAAGTCAAAATTGACATAAAAAGTTATAATTCTGAAATACTAAATCATAATTATGAGATAAAAAGTTGAAATGATGACATACTAAGTCATAATGAGATAAAAGTAAAAAAGACACTAAGTTGTTATTTTTGCATAAAAAGTCAAAATTATGACAAAAAAATATAATTATGAAATACTAAATCATAATTATGACGTATGTCAATAATGAAATAAAAAATCTAAATAATAACAAAAATTATAATTATGAAATACTAAATCATAATTATGACGTATGTCAATAATAAAATAAAAAATCTAAATAATGACAAAAATTATAATTAAGAAATACTAAATCATAACAATTACATAAAGTCGAAATTATGACACTAAGACATAATTATTAGGCTACAAATCGAAATTATGACAAAAATACTGTCATTAGACACTAATACATAATTATTACATTAAAATTCAAAATTATGAAAAGTTAATTGTGAAATACTTAATCATAATGAGATAAAAAGTCATAATTATGACAAACTATGTCAATAATTAAGTAAAAAAAGTCATAATTATGACAACTTATAATTATGAAATACTTAATCATAATTTTGAGATAAGTAATAATTATGAAATACTTTAAATCATAACTATGAGATAAAAAGTTGAAATTATGACATACTATGTCAATTATGAAATAAAAAGTCAAAATTGTGTCAAAGTTGAAATTATGAAATAAAAAAATATAATTATAACATAAAAAGTCCTTATTATCAAATAAAAAGTCAAAATTATTACATACTAAGCCATAATTCTGAGATAAAATGTCGAAATTATGTCATAAAAGCTTTGACATAGGATGTCATAATTTAGATTTTATGATGTCATAATTGATTTACCAAAGTGTGATTTCTTTTTCTTATGCAGCAGAAATTGACTTCCATGACACTGCAGTATGGACGGACCTAAAACCTCTATAAAATCAGAGAGAATATCTGCTGCTCGTGTTTTTTATGTTGATTAATCGTTTGCTTTACCCAGAATCCCGCCTGTTTTTAATAGCTCAATAAGATCGCTTTATTTGTTCTTTTGGATGCACCTGTTGCTCTTTGGCTCCGTGCGGGAGCCCTCATCCCTTAAGTGTTCATTTCCAGTTGCATCACCCAGCGGCTTTTTCCTTAAAAACAATTTAGCGTCCCCTATGGCTTTACAGAACAAAACAAGCACTGAACCGTAACTGCGCTCTGTTGCTTTATGGCCAATTATAGTTCATTTTTGCATCTATAAACAGCAAGTGTTACATGAGTTCAAACGCAGGTAGAGCCGAGAGAGAAACGTGAGGCCTGGAAGTGTGTTGCATGGAAATGTCAATCATTGAAACGGCACGTGACTCGTTCAGAAGGTCGAGGACGACCGAGGAGCTTGTGAATCAATGGAATGGTTCTTCTCCTTATTGCATACTGTGCAGTGCTCCTATACTGCATACTTCATACAAGAGATGGCTGATACCACTCACTTTATTTATGATCCAATAACAAGTACTTTCAAATGTATAATATATAGTGCTGTCAGATCGATTAATCACGAATAATCGCATCTAACATAAGAGTTTATGTATGTGTGTGTGTGTGTATGATCACATATATTATATTTACAAACTTATGTTAGATGCAATTAACCGTGATTAATCGTTTTAATAATAATTGATTAATCACGATTTATAATATACAATCAAATGCAAAATGTAGTATTCTACAAAAAAAGTTACAAATATTGTCACATGACCTCATAACATCTCAAGTTTAATTCCGTGAGCAGCCAGTTATCATCATGTAAATTAAAACAGCTATTTTGCATTTTATTCAAATTTTGTGTTAAATGCTTTAACGTTTGGCAGTCTGATCAAATAACACATTTTTAAAACATACAACATTCAAAACTTTGGGGTTGGAATAATTTTTTTTTTAAACAAGTCTCATATGCACAGCAGGGGTGCATTTATTTGATCAAAAATACAGTAAAAACAGTGAAATATTATTGCAATTTAAAATAGCTATTTTATACGGAGCCCCGCACATGACATGCAGGGAAAAAAGTAAATTACTATTTCATTTACTGTTTCATTCCATCGATTTGCTAAATCGTGCGTGCGATTTACTATTTGTTTCCTTTGATTTTACAGTTTTGTTCCCTCGATTTGCTAAATCATGTGCGATTTACTATTTCGTTCCATTGATTTGCTAAATCGTGCACGTGATTTACTATTTCTTTCCCTAGATTTGCTAAATCGTGCACACGATTTACTATTTCGTTCCCTCGATTTGCTAAATCGTGCACACGATTTACTATTTCTTTCCCTAGATTTGCTAAATTGTGGGCACGATTTACTATTTCGTTCCCTCGATTTGCTAAATCGTGCGCACGATTTACTATTTCTTTCCCTAGATTTGCTAAATCGTGCGATTTACTATTTCGTTCCATTGATTTGCTAAATCGCACGTGATTTACTATTTCTTTCCCTAGATTTGCTAAATTGTGCGCACGATTTACTATTTCGTTCCCTCGATTTGCTAAATCGTGCACACGATTTACTTTCTTTCCCTAGATTTGCTAAATTGTGCGCACGATTTACTATTTCGTTCCCTCGATTTGCTAAATTGTGCGCACGATTTACTATTTCTTTCCCTAGATTTGCTAAATCGTGCGATTTACTATTTCGTTCCATTGATTTGCTAAATCGTGCGATTTACTATTTCGTTCCATTGATTTGCTAAATCGTGCACGTGATTTACTATTTCTTTCCCTAGATTTGCTAAATTGTGCGCACGATTTACTATTTCGTTCCCTCGATTTGCTAAATCGTGCACACGATTTACTATTTCTTTCCCTAGATTTGCTAAATTGTGCGCACGATTTACTATTTCGTTCCCTCGATTTGCTAAATTGTGCGCACGATTTACTATTTCTTTCCCTAGATTTGCTAAATCGTGCGATTTACTATTTCGTTCCATTGATTTGCTAAATCGTGCACGTGATTTACTATTTCTTTCCCTAGATTTGCTAAATTGTGCGCACGATTTACTATTTCGTTCCCTCGATTTGCTAAATCGTGCACGATTTACTTTCTTTCCTAGATTTGCTAAATTGTGCGCGATTTACTATTTCGTTCCTCGATTTGCCAAATTGTGCGCACGATTTACTATTTCTTTCCTAGATTTGCTAAATCGTGCGATTTACTATTTCGTTCCATTGATTTGCTAAATCGTGCGATTTACTATTTCGTTCCATTGATTTGCTAAATCGTGCACGTGATTTACTATTTCTTTCCCTAGATTTGCTAAATTGTGTGCACGATTTACTATTTCGTTCCCTCGATTTGCTAAATCGTGCACACGATTTACTATTTCTTTCCCTAGATTTGCTAAATTGTGCGCACGATTTACTATTTCGTTCCCTCGATTTGCTAAATTGTGCGCACGATTTACTATTTCTTTCCCTAGATTTGCTAAATCATGTGCGTGATTAACTGTTTCATTCCCTCGGTTTGCTAAATTGTGCGCACGATTTACTATTTCTTTCCCTAGATTTGCTAAATCATGTGCGTGATTAACTGTTTCATTCCCTCGGTTTGCTAAATCGTGCGCACGATTTACTATTTCGTTCCCTCGATTTGCTAAATTGTGCGCGTGATTAACTGTTTCGTTACCTCGGTTTGCTAAATCGTGCGCATGATTAACTGTTTCGTTACCTCGGTTTGCTAAATCGTGCGCGTGATTAACTGTTTCGTTCCCTCGATTTGCTAAATCGTGCGCACGATTTACTATTTCTTTCCCTCGATTTACTGAAACATGCGCACGATTTACTATTTCTTTCCCTAGATTTGCTGAAACATGCGCACGATTTACTATTTCGTTCCCTTGATTTGCTGAATCATGCGCACGATTTAGCCTACCATTTTTTTCCTGCATGTCGTGTGAATATATAATAAACTGTAATTTATTTCTGTGATCAAATCTGAATTTTCAGCATCATTACTCCAGTCTTCAGTGTCACATGATCCTTCAGAAATCATTCTAATATGCTGCTCAAGAAACATTCTTATTATTATCAATATTAGAAACTCTGTGCTGCTTCATATTTTTGTGGAAACCATGATACTTTTTATTTTTCAACATTCTTTGATTAATAGAAAGTTCAAAAGAACAGCATTTATTTGAAATAGAATCTTTTGTAACATTATAAATGTTTTGATCAATTTAATGCAACCTTGCAGTATAAGCTTTTAACTCCAAGGCTCCTGAAAGCTGCAACTCAAGGTTTCTGTTGTGTCGTCTGCTGTTACTGCACCCATAAAAGACAAAGATCCAGCAAGGCCATTAGCTGAAAAAACAGGCATGAGAGACATACATCTGTTATCCAATCGTCCGATTTATTGAGCTGTCAGTGGGGAGCAAGTCAAAACGGCCTGGATTTGGCCGTCAGCAGATTGAAAAGAAGCTTTCCAGAATTCTGCCTCTGATTCAGAGCACATCCGACCACCGAATCCCAATGAGACGCTCTGACGTGACCTGATCTGAGGGTCGAGGCCACGGGTAGCTCTTCTGACGCTCCTTTGATTCATAGTTATGTTTGTTAATAGAGATAAAACTGCTATAGAAAACGATTGATATGTGCATGTTGCTCAAATATCTTTACCTCTGCAAACACAATATTAACATTCCTTTTTTTAATCCCTAGTGAAAAAGAGGTAAACTTCAGCATACTTTTAAAACAAGTACTTATTACGGACATTCTATACAATTAAGTGCACTTCTTTAGAAACACTTGAACTCAAAATAAACTGCTCATAGAACATGCATTGCTATTAGTTTGTGGGACATTTAAACATTTTTGAGGCATTACCTTGACAAACTGTTTTGGAAATGTTGGTCTTTCCTCACTCTGTATTTGCATGATGCCAAGTCGTTTTAATAAGGACTTTGTCCACTGAGACACACTTACAGCTGTGGCCGGGAAATCTCCAGCCTGCTGTTGACGATTACATAACGAGACAAACAGCTGAGAAGTTCCACCGGACAAAAATCTCACATGTCTGCGAGCTGAAGGAAAGCAGATATTAAGGATGACACACAATGCCAATCGTCCCAGCTGTGGGAGTTGTTAATTGATGGGTTCAGAGGGGAAAAGACAGTCTTTCGTCTCTCTTCTGTCTCTTACATTGGTACTTCTTTTAAAGTTGGCAGCATCTCCCTCTCATTCTGTGGGATTGTCTTCCTGCTGGGATAACACCCACATCACTGATGGACTCAAGCTCAGATTGTTAGTGTTCTTGACTGGCTACTTATAGACTGCTTTTATGTGTCTCAGCTAACAAAAATATGTTCTGAAAAAAACGTTTCGCTAACGTTCCCATTGAGTTATGAAAACATTATTTCTGAACATTCTAAACGGTTATATGAATGTTAAGGGAACATTCCATTTTATCAGTCTTCAAACATTATGGGAATGTTACTTTTGAATGTTCTCTGAACGTTCTGAAACAAGTAGTAAAAACTATTTGAGTAAATGTAATTAGTTACTGTATTGAAGTATCTTTTTGGCTACTTTAGTTTGACTGAATATCAATATTAGATATTAGAAACTTTTACTCTCTACTTGACTACATTTTTGAACAGGTATATGTACTCTTTACTCCAATACATTTGTGATGAGTAATGCAGTTACTCATTACACTTTGCATGGCACCTAACTTTTTCTGCAGCAGTTTATTTCTTCTACAAAAGAAGTGATATCACCATCTACAGGTTATCGAAGCTACTATATCTTGTGTGTTTTGCTCTTATTCGCCCAAACTTGTCAACATGGCAACTTTACATGAACATGAGTGCAGATAGTTGTGGATCGCAGGTGTTTCATATATGGGATGAGGACTTGCCTGCAGCCAGTGATGAGGAAGAAACCAGCATGTCCAGTGCAAGTAGGCTTTGACTATTTATTTTAATTAACATTATTTTATTTATCTGTTATTTTGAAGAGACATTTTTTGAAGGATGTTGGTTTACTTATTCCCTTTTTGAGCACTTGAGCTTGACTGAGACTTCTTTGTAGACATTTAAGAGGCTGTTGTGTCAACTTTGATTTATTGATATTTGAAGGCATTCAGTTTAATTTTTGATTTTAGAAAATAAACATGTGATTGCTCTTCTCACAAATTAATGTCTCTTAGGTGTCAAGGACTAGTGCATTTTTGAGCCTACATTCAGTACGGGTAAAATACTTAAGTGCTGTTAAAATCAGACACTCTAAGGGCCCTATTTTAACGATCTGAGTGCATGGTCTAAAGTGCATGGCGCAGGTGCTCTTAGGGCATGTCCGAATCCACTTTTGCTAGTTTAACGACAGGAAAAATGGTCAGTGCGCCAGGCGCATGGTCTAAAAGGGTTGTCCATATTCTCTCAGTGAATAATGGGTGTGTTTTGGGAGTAACGTGCAGTAAACCAATCAGAGTCTCATCTCCCATTCCCTTTAAAAGCCAGTTGCGCTTGCACCATGGTGGATTCGCTATTTACAAGGCGGAATTTGCAAGTGTAATTTGTATTTGGCAACTTTGTGTGCTGCTGCGTGTCCCTGTGTGTATAATAAGCAGAGTGTACGTGCTTTGTGCACTCGCATATAGGCGCATATTACTAACGCGCCTTTAAATAACAAAAAAAATATTGCACCATTGACTATAAAGCAGGTTTCAGTTGGTCAATGGCGCAGTCGTTTTCAGTTGCCTCAAAATAGCAACGCACCTACAATGTGCCTGAACACACCTCATTTTCAGACCAGCACACCCATGGACGCACAGATGGGCATAAGCGTATTTGCTATTTAAAACATGAAAATGATAACTGCGTCAGGTTGAAACTAGCAAAAAACACTTGCTTCGCACTGGCGTCACATTGCGCCGGGTGTATGATAGGACCCTAAGACTTTTACTCAAGTCGTATTGGAATTGGTGACTTGTGACTTGTAATGGAGTAATTTTTGCAGTAAAGTATCTGTACTTTTAATCAAGTATGGTTTTCAGGTACTCTGCACGGTAGACACGTGTTTGATGACGTGACAGACAACTATTGTCCAGTCCGGTTCCGTTCACACAGCGAAAATTTGCAGAGAATGCGGTTGTGAGTCCTGAAAACTTACAGATGTGAGTTCGGTTATAGAAATCGGTTGTCACTCCCATAAATAATTGCACTGTGTGTGAACGTAACCATGTTATAGGGACTTAAATACAGGACTGACAACTGTATTCTGCTGCTGTGAGAACGTGGTCATGTTTAGATTGTCCAGTTGTTTGTGATCTAATGCCCAATTGATATCTTGGACATAAAAATGGTCATTTCATTTGAATTTACTTTTGTATACATACTATACATCACAGAAACAGTATGTTAGTGTGCTATTTTGAAATGTTTTCTGAGGTCTAGAGAGGCCAGTGGGTGTGTCCTATGGGGGCGTGGCCTGTGGGTAATGAGGGGGCCAATTACTGAGCCTCACTGACCAATGACAGCAACATTCTCATTATTATTCTCAGTCCTATTCCTCAATTATTATTCCTCAAGTCTTTCAGAGATGCCACTAAGTTGGAAAAATCCAGTGATTAGTTCTCCCTCAAAAGTGTTTGTTGCATCAAACTTCCAGGTGGTAGCTAGTGAACTGAACAGATTATATTGAAATAAATGTCTGTCTGACCTGGCCTCTCACAACTTTATAGTTCCTGTGAGGACACACAGGAGACTGTGGCAATGACCCAGCTGCCCGTTCTCATCCAAAATGACAAAGTGTGAAGCGTCCACTGAAGTCAAGCTGTTGTGTGTCCTTGAATCAAATCAAAGGACAGTAGAGATGGAGAGAGTGTGAATGTGATTGAGTCTGTCAGCTGCTTACACACACACACACACCAACTCCTCAAACCTGTTAAGAAAGAAACTGCATTGAAGATCTGCCTGATAATACAACAGAAATCTGAATTATAACCCATCCATTAAGAGATGAGAAAGATTCAGCCATTCTCAATAAGTCAGTGTTTTCAATTGTTCTGAACGTGCACAAAGCTTCTCTGTATCCTTGTCTGTTCAGAAAGACTAAATGACAGATGCGACATGAGGAAATTGCTGTAATGCAGTCGCTCGCCTCAAAGGACTGTATTTTATAGCGATTGTGTTGCCTTCAGTCACGTCGGAGCGATTGTATGAGACGACTGCATGTGAAAGTCATAATTATCAGTGAGAAACTTTCTTCGAGTTCAGAGTTTAGGGCGTCAGTTAATGAATCACAGCGGAAGCTATTAGCTGTAATGGTGAATGTTAACTGTACATTTAGTTTGTTCACATGCTTTTGTGTGCTGTTGCTGAAGAATAAGGTTGTGACTACATTTCCCATCATTCCTTGAGGCAGAATACAAAAATACACAGATTGCTTATATACCTAATGCATTATCTTTGCTTTTATTTTTGTTAGACAGAATTAGGACTGTCTACCGACTGGGTGTGTTACAGCTGCTCTGTCTAAATCCATCACATTTACAGTTAAATTTGATTATTACTTCCCTTGCAGATTCATGCATTTAAAAACTGCTGTAACTGTTTCAGCTTTGCGTTTGGTGCCATTTTTGTACAACCTAAAGTAAAATGATCAACTACTTTCTTTCAGTTTTCCTTTTCATTTTACACACTCCAGTGCATGCTTTTTATCGCTTTCAACATCTGTTTTTATGTTTTTAGATTCATATGTTTTTTCAACATGTTTTTGAATGCATTTTTTTTAAAACATGTTTTGGAGGCACTAATACTGATCAGTTAGGATGCATTGTGTGCAAATTAGGCTTGAGTTTTGCATGCAACTTTTATGTTCTTATATGTTTTTTCTTAAAGTCTTTAAATATAATGCATTATAAAAGTATTTCTTTCATGACAAGTCTGAGTGTTTGGCATGATAATGGTTATGACAATGCTGATATGTTTGATATGTATGCTTGGTGGAATAGATCTGTTACTCTGCTGTTATTGCTGCTGATGCTGTTACTGCTGCTGTTGCAGTTATTGCTGTTGTTGTTATTTATTGCTGCTGCTGCTGTTATTGTTGCTGCTGTTATTGTTGCTGTTGTTGGATATTGCTGCTGATGCTGTTATTGCTGCTGATGCTGTTATTACTGCTGCTGTTATTGCTGCTGATGCTGCTGTTGATTATTGCTGCTGCTGCTGTTATTGCTGCTGTTGTTGGTTATTGCTGCTGCTGCTGCTATTATTGCTGCTGCTGTTGATTATTGCTGCTGCAGTTATCGTTGCTACTGTTATTGCTGCTGTTGTTGGTTATTGCTGCTGCTGCTGCTGCTATTGCTGCTGTTGTTGGTTATTGCTGCTGCTGTTGTTGATTATTGCTGCTGCTGCTGTTATTGTTGCTGCTGTTATTGCTGCTGCTGTTGTTGATTATTGCTGCTGCTGCTGTTATTGTTGCTGCTGTTATTGCTGCTGTTGTTGGATATTGCTGCTGATGCTGTTATTACTGCTGCTGTTATTACTGCTGATGCTGCTGTTGATTATTGCTGTAGCAGTTATTGCTGTTGTTGTTGGTTATTGCTGCTGCTGCTGTTATTGTTGCTGATGCTGTTATTGCTGCTGCTGTTGATTATTGCTGTTGTTGTTGTTGTTATTTATTGCTGCTGCTGTTGATTATTGCTGCTGATGCTGTTATTACTGCTGTTGTTGGATATTGCTGCTGCTGATGCTGTTATTACTGCTGCTGATGCTGTTATTGCTGCTGCTGTTATTACTGCTGATGCTGCTGTTGATTATTGCTGCAGCAGTTATTGCTGTTGTTGTTGGTTATTGCTGCTGCTGTTGATTATTGCCGCTACTGCTGTTATTGTTGCTGCTGTTATTGCTGCTGTTGTTGGTTATTGCTGCTGAAGCTGCTGTTATTGTTGCTGCAGAGCAAGTACAGAACTTGCTACTGCCAATACATACACAACATGCTGTGAGCAAGACATGCTGCTGCTGTACAATATAGCATACATGAATTACCCATAGCAGATCTATACAGGTGGAGCTGGGGAAGATGGAGGGATTCTGAAAGCATGCTACAACTGCTACAGCAAATGCTGACCAAGTATTTGACGGATGAGCAGTGAGCTCATTGGCTACTGATACAGCAGGAACCATTCAGCTGTGCTCTATAGAGAATGATATAATTGCAAGCAGGTTGAGTAATGGACCTATCAGCCTGCGCCATCTAGAGTTTCATGAGAGAACCTTGTATTCATTGAACTATTTTTGCTATTTTCTGATAGCTATTTTCTGTCTGCAGATGTGGAACTTATTGAACTGATTAATGTTTTACATATGAAACAAATTTCATTCTCGGGACAAAGAGAAATTAGTATGTGGTGGATTTTGTGTAACCTAAAATATTATAATCTCAATTTACTTGTTAATCCATGTTTACATTTGACCTTCACATTAATATACCCAGATAATTTCTCTGTGGAAATGAAAAGGCCAGGTTATTCCGGTAAGATGTTTTGAAGTCATTTCAGTTCAGTTCACATTTATGTTTCTATAAACGTCTCCTCTCAGAATCAGTCATCGGTCTCTCTGAGCAGAAACCTCCGATCCTGACTGGCGATCAGGCATTAACACAGAATCAACGTTAATTTCTAATCGGCTATTCAGAGAGGCGAGCTCGAGGTCCGATCCACGTAGGGAATGAGACACGGGGTATTTATGTGGGCATTTCTCATTTCTGCATCCATCTGCCCAATTATGCCAAACCAGCGACACCCCATCAGCCCACCGCTGCGCACCCACCCTCTTAAGATGTTTGCATAATAAGCCATTTATTTTTAAATCCTGATTTACATGGTCTCCCCTCACCAGGAATTAAAGAACAAACTGAAGAATTCTTCAGTGGAGTTTTTACTGAGTCGATTAAATATGGGCTTTAGCTGTATCAAACTGATTAGTCACAGATATATTTAGGCTAAATCTGAAACCATGTTTCCCATTCTGGTGATTTTATTTATTTATTTGTAAATTTAGACATTTTGTTCATTTTAGACATTTTAGACAAACTGCTAGTCCATACTGAGTGACAGATATATTTAGGCCAATTTATTTATTTAAAAATATTTAGTTACTTAAATTATTTATTAAAATATTTTTTTATTTTAAATATTTATTTACTTATTTAATAAAATATTTTAAATATTTATTTATTTTAGAAATATTTATTTAAAATGTATTTATTTAAAAAAAATGTAATGTTTTTTTTTTTTTTAAATTTAAAAATGCATTAAAATTGTTTAAAATTTTATTTAAAAAATTTTTTATTTAAATAAAATTTTCTTATTTATTTAAAAAATATTTATTTAAAAATGTATTTAGACATTTTAGACAAACTGATAAGTCAATACTGAGTGACAGATAACATTAACCATGTTTCCCATTCTAGTGATTTTATTTATTTATTTATTTAGAAATGTATTTACATTATGTATTATTTTGGACATTTATATATGCATTTATATATTTAAACATTTATTTCAACATTTATTTTGAATTATATTTATTTAGAAACTTATTTAATTAGAATTTTTTCAGTGTTTATTGCTGTTATTTATAATGGGTTGGGTATATTTGGAGATCTACCACTGAATCTGAAATAGTAACAGACTCTCCTTGAGTCCGGGGCGGTCAGTCATAGATTATCTCCTGTCGTCCAAACCGACAGAACCTACACAATAACTCACTTGAAGCCGAGTGGCTGAATGCAAAGATTCAAAGGTCTTTTTTTGGACGAGTAAAAGGCTGAAATAGGCTGCGAGAGCTGTGAGCACTTCACTGAATACAGTCTTATAATCACACCTTCAGTCCTGCTTTCAAATGGTCTTCTTTTACTGCAAAACATCGGCTCATCTTTGACATGTATTTGTCTGCAATGTTGTCCAATGCATCACAAAATTAGCCTGTATGATGATGGTGGCATATTTTTGAACCATGCAGCTTATTCTGTGGCCCTGGGTTTAAAAACAGAAGTAATTATTGCACTAAATGAACCATCTCAGAGACAACATGTATTTTTAGATGCACTGATTTAATGGATTGTGTGCAAAGTGGGATTGAGTTTTGCAGCTTTTTTTGTTGTTGTAGATGTAGAACTTATGAAACTGATTAATGCTGTACATATATTTAGGACAAATCTAAAAGAATGTTTCCCTTTATGGTGTTTTTATTAGTTTATTAATTTATAAATGTATTTATTTATTTAGAAATATGTATTTTTGTCTATTTATATAGAATTTATTTATTTATTTACCATTATTTATTTATAAATGTATTTTTATTTTAGAAATGTATTTATATATTTTGTTCATTCACAAATTTATTTAGACATTTATTTATTTTTGTTATTTACTTGAACATCTCCTTTGACCTCTTTTTTAAAACAGTTTCAGAACATAATATATCTTTTTGTGTATGTATATAGAACTTATGTATTTATTTATTTACTTATTTATTAGTTTACTTATTTTTATTAATTTAGAAATGTATCTTTACTTTAGAAATGTATTTAAACATTTAAAGATTTAGTTAGACATTTATTTATTTTCTTATTTATTTGATTATTTGATTTTTTTTTTTTTTTTTTTTTTTTTTTTTTACAGTTTCAGACCATCTTCTTGGAAAGTGCTTTTCCCCAACAGAGTTCATCACAAGTGGAGCCAGATGTGATGATGGAGCAACAATCTGTCCTGGGGCACAATATTAATCAAACTCACTCAATCCCTCCGGTGAATGACATATTTAAACATTACATCGGTAAATCAGTGCAGGAGAATCGACTCACTTTAACTCCTTCATGGCTGTATTTTAGCAGAGGCAGCATTGATTGATTGATTGATTGATTGGCAGAATCTTTTCTGAAATCCTCTGTGTTTTGTTGCATAATATCAGTAAATATAAACACAACTCTCTTCTGTAATCGGCTGTGCTCTGACTCACCAGTCATTGATTTCTCATTCAGCGACGTTCAGAGCAGGTTCGGACCGTATGGACGGATGGGACCATGTGCGGATCCTGCTGGTATTTTCACAAGCACAGCTTGGACCCACTTCATTCTCACAGTGATTTATATTAAAATATAAAAGTGTAATTAAAAATCAGCGAGTGTTCAGATCACAGTAGCGAAAGCGGCTCTTGATGATCCTACAAATATGATCCTTTCATTTAGGAATCAGAGACATGATTCAGACTATATAGATATATAATGTACACTACCAGTCAAAAGTTTGGACACGGTAAGATTTTTAATGTTTTTAAAAGAAGTTTCGTCTGCTCACCAAGGCTGCATTTATTTAATTAAAAATACAGTAAAAACAGTGATATTGTGAAATATTATTACAATTTAAAATAACTGTTTTCTGTTCGAATATATTTTATAAAGTAATTTATTCCTGTGATCAAAGCTGAATTTTCAGCATCATTACTCCAGTCTTCAGTGTCACATGATCCTTCAGAAATCATTCTAATATGCTAATTTTAAAGATTTTGAAGTGTCAAAAGGTCATTCCGTTTAACCATCCAAAGGCCAATACAGCTATTTCATTTGTGATTAAAATATCTTAAACTGTAATAAATGTATATATATTTTTATTCTGGCATGATTTTATAACATCATATATCAACATAGTGCAAAATGGTATTAAAATTATGTGTAGAAGTCGTTGCTTTGTTATGAGAAAGAATGTCCTGAAAAATGAATTTCATTGATGTCATTCGGAGTAACCAATATAAAGGGACCATTTCGGATCAAGTCATGCGGTCAATATCATGTGACATCATTCAGACACCTGCAAAGGACCACATGGTCATGAAGCAAAGTAAATAACTCTCTCTTAACTAGGGGTGTAACAATACATCGATATAGATCGATACATTGATCTTATGTCTAACGATATGATGCATCGATGCAACGCATAAAAAATCGATATCTGTGGGCTATTTATAGAGGCACCTTTGTTTTAACACACTCCACATTTTCACACAATGACAGTCTATGCATTATCGCCAGCGCGCGCATTCTCGTTTAAACTATCTTTCAGAACTTGTGAAAGACGCTCGGGGCAGTAAATGGAGCTGTCACTGTCCCGACTGAGCCAGTGCTGAATCTTCACAAAAGTTTATAATTTACTTGTGTTTAGAGCCTTGAAAAAGCAGCATGAGCAAATCTCAAACAGTGTCTGTTAGTTAGATCACAACACTGGAGAACAGAGCACTATGAATCGTTCTTCACACACAGTTGCTGAAATTAAAACTGTTAAAAGGAAATGCTCAATAAACTGCTGCATAGGAGCGTCGCGCTGTGACTATGTATTGCTTCAAGCGCATGATTCTGTTCACGGGATGCGCATAAGTGCTTTGTGCCGCTGTGTATTGGAGCCTTTATAATACTTTTGCACAATGAAAGAATATTAATAGCCTGTCTTGTTCTGTCCTACATATAATATGTTGCTGTTTCATTAAAAAGCTGTGCTATACATTTAAAAGACATGTCTCTTAATTTCATTGAATATAGGCCTATATACAATATATACACAATATATACAACATTTCCTTGTTTATCAGTATTTTGACATTACACGTTTTAGCACAGAGGCCTAAAATACTTGACTGTTGTCATGTCATAAGCTGTCATTAGATTACCGTGTGAGTTTTTTATTTGTGGATGTTCCAATCAGGGTGCAGGATGTGAAATTTTGAAATAATTGTTTATGTTATATAATTTGGATGCAGTTGTGAGTTAAACAAAAAATGTAACTGGTAGTGTAAAATAGGCACATAATATCATAATATCGAAATATTGATCGATATACCCCTGAATCGAATCGTATCGCAGAACTTTTTTAAGGGAATCAGAAAATATTGTATCTTTGCATATGAGAATCGATACTGTATCGAATCGTGACGAACTGTCCGATTTACACACCTACTCTTACCTATTTGAAAAATTAATGTTTTCACTTGCTCATACGTATGTCCCGAAACATCAGGTCATTCGGTACAACCGTTATAAAACATGGAAAATGTTGTAATATTTTAACTAAATATAAAATGTTTGATTGTCCTTTTGCTAGCTAGCTAGACATCAGCCTGTTTGCATTGTTTGAAAATATTGTCATTCTGTATAACCAAAAGTGTCAATCATAAAACCAAAATTTTGGTTAAACCAAATGACTTTTTTGGTGACAAATTTTGTCCATCTTGTAAAAAATGACAAAAGCAGTGTTAATTGATTATAAAAACCACATAATCTCATTGTTAACACTTAATAAAACTTCAAAATTAATTATATCTCCATTGTTTTTTTTACACTTTAAAAACCTTATTCGTCAATGACCCGAATACAACATTGTCACACTGGATTTGTTGGCCTACTTTTGATTTCATCTCTTAATGGCAAATCACTGCTCCATTCTCAGAACCAACTGATCTAAATCCTCTTGAATCTCAGAGTTTCTCTGGTTTTTCATGCTCGGTGCATTTCAAGAGCTCACAGGTTGCGAGATTTTCAAGTGGAGGTTATTTTGATCATAAATTGAATTACCCAGCAGTGCTTCTGTGAACCAGCGACCCATCCACGCCACATGTGCCATTAGATAGATAAAATCAGTAACATCCAAGCAACAGGTCATCCTGGTTATGGGAAATGCAATAACCCACAAAGAGGAGACTCAAGTCTGGTTTTGGAGTGATCAAAGTGACCTGAGATGCAGGTAATGCACTGGTGACTTTTGGTCAGATGGATTTTCAGGCTGTCTTTGTTGACTGGGTCATATTTATGGCTATTTTACATTTATGCATTTGCCAGATGCTTTTCTCCAAAGCGACTTCCATTGCATTCAAGATACACATTTATATCAGTTCATGCACTGCCTGGGAATCAAACCCATGATGAGTGTGAGGCTCCAGGAATACTGTTCGGCTGCACTGATGTCAAACACACAATGATTCTTTCAACAATATGCTAATTGTTAAAGAAATGTATGATGAGTGAAAACCTAGATTTTTACAATTGCCTGTGCAAAACTCTCCTCCACATTACTAGAGAGTTGTGGATGGTTGCTTACAGGCCCGAATCAAAACCCATGATATATTACACCGATCAGGCATAACATTATGACCAGCGACAGGTAAAGTGAATAACACTGATTATCTCTTCATCATGGCACCTGTTAGTGGGTGGATATATTAGGCAGCAAGTGAACATTTTGTCCCCAAAGTTGATTTGTTAGAAGCAGGAAAAATGGGCAAGAGTAAGGATTTGAGCGAGTTTGACAAGGGCCAAATTGTGATGGCTAAACGACTGGATCAGAGCATCTCCAAAACTGCAGCTCTTGTGGGGTGTTCCCGGTCTGCAGTGGTCAGTATCTATCAAAAGTGCTCCAAGGAAGGAACAGTGGTGAACCGGCGACAAGGCCGAGGCTCATTGATGCACGTGGGGAGCGAAGGCTGGCCCGTGTGGTCCGTTCCAACAGACGAGCTACTGTAGCTTAAATCGCTCAAGAAGTTAATGCTGGTTCTGATAGAAAGGTGTCAGAATACACAGTGCATCACAGTTTTTTGCGTATGGAGCTGCATAGCTGCAGACCAGTCAGGGTGACCATGCTGACCCCTGTCCACCGCCGAAAGAGCCAACAGTGATCATCAGAACTGGACCACGGAGCAATGGAAGAAGGTGGCCTGGTCTGATGAATCACGTTTTCTTTTACATCACGTGGATGGCCGGGTGCGTGTGCGTCTCTTACCTGGGGAACACATGGCACCAGGATGCACTACAGGAAGAAGGTAAGCCGGCGGAGGCAGTGTGATGCTTTGGGGAATGTTCTGCTGGGAAACTTTGGGTCCTGCCATCCATGTGGATGTTACTTTGACACGTACCACCTACCTAGGCATTGTTGCAGACCATGTACACCCTTTCATGGAAACGGTATTCCCTGGTGGCCTGTTTCAGCAGGATAATGCTCCTGACAAAAAGCAAAAATGGTTCAGGAATGGTTTGAGGAGCACAACAACGAGTTTGAGGTGTGGACTTGGCCTCCAAATTCCTCAGATCTCAATCAAATCGAGCATCTGTGGGATGTGCTGAACAAACAAGTCCGATCCATGGAGGCTCCACCTCACAACTTAAGGCGGGTGCACACTGTGCAATTTTGGCCACAATTTGGTCATCTGAGACAAATTTTGAGAATCCTAAAAGATTCCTATAATCCTAGGCTAAAATCTGTAGTCTTTGATCGCTAGTTTGACATGTTCACCGACAGCCAATTAATGACCGTTGCGATCAAATTTTACCTCAAATAGAATTCTGGCAGTGTCAGAAGATTTGGCGCACAGTCCTGCAGTGTAACTTCTCCTACGGCGAACGTCAAATTGACTTGTTTTTCAAGACAAGCCATGATCAAAATTAATGCTAGAGATTTCTTTGTTAGCCACCATTTCAGTCCTGCGTGTAATGCAACGTGTATGGGTTGATGAAGTAAAACTCCGTACAAGTTTTCATGTGCGCGTCCATTTTTAACACGTCTTGACTGTCGTACAGTCTAACATAAATGACAGCCGAGATCCAACAGTATGACACGAGGATCATGTTCGTACAGTCTGACAAGGAATAATCGTAAAGGACTAAATCGCACAGTGTGCACCCGGCTTTACAGGACTTAAAGGATCTGCTGCTAACATCTTGGTGCAGATACCACAGCACACCTTCAGGGGTCTAGCGGAGTCCATGCTTCGACGGGTCAGGGCTGTTTTGGCATCAAAAGGGGGACCAACACAATATTAGGAAGGTGGTCATAATGTTATGCCTGATCGGTGTATATGAGAAATGAGGTATGATGTATGAGAAATGAGAGGATGTTTGATATGTGAGAAATTATATGTATAAAAAAATGATGTATGTATGTATAAGATATGATATATGAAAAAAATATATATATATGATGTATGAGATGTGATATATGAGGTATGATGTGTGAGACATGATGATGTATGACAAATGTCTGAAATATGATATATGATGTATGAGAAATGAGATATGTTTGAGAAATTAAATATGATGTATATTATGTATATACAGATACTGTATGATATATGTGAGATATATGTGATGAATGAGAAATTATATTTGACATAAGATGATATATGTATAACATGATTTATGAGATATGAGAAATTATGTATGAGAAATGAGATGTATGAGAAATTATATATGATGTATAATGTATATGTGGTATATTATATATAATGTATGATATGAGATACGAGAAATTATGTACTATGTATTCGAAGTATGAGAAATTACATATGATGTATGAGATATGATGTGAGATATATGTGTGATAAATTATATTTGACATTAGATATGATGTATGATATTTGAAAAATTATATATTATGTTTGAGAACTTGTATATGAATGAGCTATGATGTATGAGAAATGATAAATGATGTATGATATTTGAGAAATTATTTGTGATGTATAAGATATGATGTATGAGAAATTCGATATGATGTATATGTGGTATGATGTTTTATATATAATATATGAGATATGAGAAATTATGTATTATATAGATATGATTTATGAGAAACAAGATATGATATATAATGTATCATATTAAATTAGATATGAGAAATGATTTATGATATTATATATGATTTGAATATGAGCACTAGTTTCAATGATGCTCGACTTGGCAGACACCCCTAATATTAATATATTCTGAAAAATTAAAGTAAATTATGTTCTATTTTTTTGTAAATGACTTTTGAAGCAGATGTTTCATTAGATCTGATTGGTTGTGTTAGCTGGACTGTAAATGTGTATTAATCTGCATACTAACGAACAGCTCATCAAGCATGACTCAGGGATTTAAACATCCATAATAAACTGTCTTGACCTTTACAAAGCACTCTGTTTCAACCTCTTCTGTAAATGTATATATATTTTTGATATACCCAGGGGAATGATAAAGAGAAGGCCGTTAACGCTGTTGCTCGGGCAACGGATCCTTTCATATCCAACCTTTCTTTCAGACAGGAGAATAAAACAAACCACTGAGTAATTCTTGTCACTGAATTAGTGTATCTCTCTCCCCTCCCGGCTGAGAAAAGAGGAGGTGATTGTGAATGGGCTCCATAGCAGCATCTCCGCTCTCGGATGGCTGTTTCCGTAGCAACACAGTGAGGGCGTGCAGAGCGCTGAGGTATAAAAACACAGACGCTTTCTCAGACGGGACTCAGAAACTCTGAGCTGCCTGCCAGCGCGACAAACTCACCATGCTGCGGCCGAAGGATTTGTGTCAGGGATCCGGCACCAAAACCTTCCTGGAAGCAATGCAGAGTGGTAAAGTCCACCTGGCTCGCTTCGTGCTGGACGCTCTGGACGGGCGCATCATCAACGGTAAAACCGAAAACGGCCGTACACTGCTGATGCACGCCGTGAACCTTCAAGACCCTGGGAGCAGATCCAAATTCACCAAGCTTCTGCTGGAGAAAGGCGCGGATGTGAACGCCCGGGACGACCACGGACGCACAGCCTTGAGCCTTGTTTGCGAACACGGACGCCTGGATTCGGTGAAGCTCCTGGTGCAGTTCAACGCCGACCCGGAGCTCACAGACATGTGGGGAAACAGCGCCCTGATGTACGCTGCCTGTGGAGGACACAATCAAGTTTTGGAGTTCCTGGTGCGGGCGTTCAAGAAGCTCGGATTGCGACTGGACCGCACAAACCACGCGGGACAGTCAGCCGCACAAGTTGCTGATTTCTTCGGGCACAACCAGTGCGTTCAAGCCCTCAGCAGTTGTGGAAAGAAAACGGTGAGTCCGACGAACAGCACGGGAGAACCCGTGAAGAAGACCTCCGTTGGCCTAATCGCCTTCCGAAGCATGTTCTGGAGCGGTTCTCCAAACAAATCCAGAGCAGACATGAGGAACTCCTTCCGGCTTTGTTTCAAAGACAGCTGCGTGTAGGTGATAGCGGCAACAACCTGCGAACCCGCTTCAGACGTCCACCTCCGTCGCCCGACGCAGACCGAGATCTGCTGTTTGCTTCGAAACAGATTCAAAACTCGGTGCTGAAAGAGGACGGCGGCACCGGGAATGCAGAACGCGAGATGGACATTGAAACGCCGCTCTGGGGAAAAACCCGATCATTCAACCTGGACCTCAGAAAACAATCCTACCAAGGTGACGTTCACGAAATCAACAGATCCGCCAGCAGATTCAAAAGAGCTTCACTCCAGGATGAAAAACCTCTTGTGGCAAAGTTCTACAGCACAAAAATGAGCGATACCATCAACCTTGAGGAGTTGCAGAGCAGGAAAGTTCCCAAAACATCCAGACAGAGCAAACTTCTGTTCAGTCGGGAGGAACTGGAACCCGAGAGGATCAAACCTCGCACTTCAGGGATCTCCGGACTCGGGACCAGGCTGCTGCGCAGATTCACAGCTCCTGAATTCATGCGACATATCAGAGACTGTCCGAGCGACGCTGGACACAGTAAAGGGAAGATGTCCAGGTCCGAGACCTTCCCATTCTCACACACACACATGAGAGTGAACAGCCAGCCCAGTGTGGACAGCATCAGTGCGGTGAGATGCGAGTTTGAGAACAATTCAGCTCTTAAATGAGCCGATAAAGGCATTTTTAGATGAGGTAAACACTATATTGGGCATTTAGAAAGACCTGGGAAATGAATTCAAAGATGTTTATGACTATCACAGAGACTACACTGCAAGAAATGATGTTCTTCCTCTTGTTTTCCAGTACAAATATCTAAGCGTTCTTAAATCAAGTACTTGTGAAGCTAATAAAGCTAACTTTTTTGTGTTCAATATCTACAAGATTTATATAACGAGCGAGTAGATCATGAATCCAGTTTCCAAACCTGTTTTTGTCTTGTCCTGAATCAATAGAAATATAAATACTGAAATTTATAATATTGCAGTAAAACAAGAAATCAGTATCTAGTGCGCGTGCAGCTGTGGCGCGCATCATTTATACAGTAACGGTCGAAGAAGCAGATAAATCGAGTGATTAATGTTGTTTAACTTGTTAAAAGTGTATTTAAAGGCTCTAAAGAGGACGAAATAATAATACTTACCTCACAATTTTGGGTGAACGACATCTGTTAGTCAGGTTTATATGTTCCAGTTATAAGTTCATATTCGGACTATTTTAGACCGGTCGGTTTGCCACCGCTGCGGATTAACACAGTACCTGCGTGACTCGTCATACACATAAACAGAGAGAAGTAGCTCCGGCTACAATGTTCTTCCGCAAGACGCCTGCAGTTCTGTTTATTATTAACCGCTATTATCACGGACTTATAGTCTTGTTTCTGAATAAATAATCAAAACGTTTTCCCTTTGAATTAAGATTATTTTTCAGATCCCCATGGCATTTATTTGTTCTTGTTTTAAGCATAAACTCACTTAATATTGATACATTTTTCTACATCTGTATTTTTATTTAAGAATGTTTAGATGTATACTGGAAAACAAGACAAAAACACCATGTAAGAACATTTCTTTTGCAGTGTAGAGAGATGTTAGACACTATAAATAGCCGTGTACTTCTTGAATGTAAGAACTTGAACTCTCTCACTGCTCTCAAGGTCTTTTACTGCCTCTGTAGATTCATTAATGTCCTTCAGCTAATAATGAAGTGATTTAATTATTGCTGACATTATTATGCACTGCTAAAGTGTGTCTGCATTAAGCTATTATTACTATAATGCATGCGTGTTATATTTTTATAAGCATATTTTGTCTTGAAAGAAAGAAAGAGAGAAATGTGGAGTAAAGTGAATCTTATACATCAACTGTTTGTGATTTGTATGCATTAAAATACAGTTTTGTATATCTTTGCATATCTATGATGCCAATAATTTATACTGTATAACCTCAAAGCATCTGTCTGTGTGCAAGAAATTGTATTTTGTTTTCCTTTGATAGACATATATATGAATAAAGCACTTAAAGCAAAATACAACTTGATACCGGTGTTCTTTTATATGCATGATTTATTCTTAAAAAATTTAAATGTAGATGTCTCTTTTCATCAACAAACAAGCACACAGCACACAATGTTGTGGAAAGAAAGTTTGATTATGAGTCATGTGTCCTCGGCTGCTGGCATATACACAAACACAGAGGTGTGCACACTAACAAGGGGCCGTTCACACCAGATGCCCTCCTGCGTTCAAACACAGATGGAGTCACACAAAACACAGGAGTTCGGAAATACTTTTGTTTGACATGGTTTTGTGTGAGGAACAGCCTGTTATTGTTCATTTCCTCCACTGCAGGTCTCAAATCTCATTTCTATATTCATACTGGCATACTGGGTCTGTTTCCTCACAAAAACCATCATGTAACTTCAGAAGACTTTGAATATAGTTCTACAGTTCGGTCTTAGAAAAAAAAAGTTTCAATGGGGTTCCATATAGAACCCTAGGCGGGTTTTTGGCTCAATTTTAAAGAGCCCTTTATGACAAAAGGTTCTATATAAGCAGAAATTATTGCAACTTATATTAATAGAGTTATTTCGATTTTTTCCAGTGATAAAGTATGTTTATGAGCTGTTTAACTAAAATTAAAAATTAACTAAAACTAAATCCATAAAAAGATCCCATGATGGGAAGAGCTAAAAGGTTCTATATATGAAGTGCCTGACGGAAGGTTCCATATCGAACCTGTTCTTGTAAGAGTGTTAATGTTTTGTTTTGTTTTGTCGTGGTCTCTATAAACATTAGGAAAGAGCTGCAAAAAGATTTGTCAAAAATTGCTAAAAAATGTTACACTGAAAAAATAACCGTATGTGTAAGGGAGGCAAGCTTGTAAGAGCTGTCATTCCCTGGCCTCATGAAGCGTGCTAGTAACTGACACTAGAAGCCTTGTTTATGCACCCACCTCCCATGCCAGAGACGCCGGTTTGAATCCCACTCGGAGCGGGTTGAGTAGGACCAGTTACATTTGGTGCCGTGACCCAGATGGGAGAGAGGTTTAAGGGAGTGAGTGTAACGGAGCAAGCTAATAAGAGCTGTGCATGTAAACCTTACTTCCCTGGCCTCAAGAGGCACGCTGGAGACTGCGGTCTTTAGCATCTTTGTTAGCATGCCCTGCCTCCCATGTCGGAGATGCCGGTTCGAATCCTGCTCAGGGGTGCGTTTCTCAAAAGCATCGTTAGCCAACTATGGTCGCAAGTTCCATTGAATTCTATTGGTAATGACGGAACTTGCGACGATGGTTGGCTTTGGGAAACACACCCCTGAGCGGGTCGAGTCAGACCGGTTACATTTGGTGCCGTGACCCGGATGGGAGTGAGGTTCAGGCGGGTGAGTGTAACGGAGGCAAGACAATAAGAGCCGGGCAAGTAAATCTCACTCCCCTGGCCTCAAGAGGTGCGTTAGCACCTGACGCTAGGGACTGCGGTCCTTGTTAGCGCACCCGCCTCCCATGCCGGAGACGCCGGTTCGAAACTCGCTCAGGGCGGGTAGAGTAGGACCAGTTACATTTGGTGCCACGACCCAGATAGGAGTGAGGTTTAGGGGAGTGAGTGTAACGGAGGCAAGCTAGCAAGAGCTGTGCGTGTAAACCTCACTCCCTGGCCTCTTGCTAGTAACTGACGCTAGAGGCTGTGGTCTTTAGTGTCCTTGTTAGCACGCCCGCATCCCATGCCGGGGACGCCGGTTCAGAGCCAGTTGAGTTGGACCGGTTACATTTGGTGCCGTGACCCGGATGGGAGTGAGGTTCAGGCAGGTGAGTGAAACGGAGGCAAGCTAGTAAGAGCTGTGTGTGTAAATCTCACTCCCCTGGCCTCAAGAGGCATGCTAGTAACCGATGCTAGAGGCGCCGGAGACGCCGGTTCGAATCCTGCTCAGAGCGGGTCGAGTAGGACTAGTTACATATGCATAATTAATAATCTTCATTTTCAAATGATTTTCATTTTGCATGTGATGCATGTGTAGGCTACATTAACATTAAAGGTACACTATGTAACTTTTTTGTTAAAAATTAACAAAAACTTTCTTTCAAAACATGTTTTTGTCTTACCCTGATTGACCTGACGGTAAGCCTATTATAAGTGTTTAGATTGACCTGACGGGATGTTTTTTGCGGGAAATTGCGTACATGCATCACTTGCCCGTGCTTGTCTCATCATATCCGTAAATAGAGAAAAGGGCTGCATCTAAAATCGCACACTCGCTTGAGTAGATACTTATTTTCAGTAAGTTATTACTTTGCGACAGCTAAAAAAAGTATGTTCTATTTAGTATGAATGTAATCCAGACATACTACATCCGCCTTGTTGTCATGTTGTCAACTGACCAGCGTCAGTTGTGTCGCTTCACTGCCATTCACAAATCCTCTCCCATGGCCTCATGGGATAGGAAAGTGTCCATCGTATGCACATTTCAGAATCTTCAATCTCTTCAGTCACTTTTGCCTATGAGCACTGTGAATTTGGACATACTTTTGTCACGATTAGAAAGCTGCATGCTTTTGAAACGCTTTTACGCCGATTGGTTTGCGCAGTGCCTTTTCAAGTTGAAGTTGCTCCGCCTACTTTGATGCGTGTCTGGTGTGGGAGTGGCAGAGGTTAGTTGTAACAACAAGTGAGAAAGGTTGACACGGAGCCGCTAAACCTCAAACCTCCTGGGAATCACTCTTTTTAAACAAACGCCGAACAGAGGAGCGTCTGCTGGCAAAAAGAGAATGCGACAGAGCTCGTAATAAAACAAGAATCAACATTGGCTTGGCTTTTTTTAGAGATGACAAGAACTGAGGGATGTTGTAAAAGCGAAGCAGAGATGATGGCGTTTTTATGACTTAACAGGTGAGTAAGTTGTTTTATTAATAAATTGTCATATGTAGCTCATTGTAAAGCGTTATCTATTGTGAAGCTTCATATTCATCCGCACAGTAACGTAGAGCCGAAGCACAACCAAAACAGTGTTCTTCTGCAAAATGGATGCAGTTTTGTTTTTTAACTGCTAGAGGGCCAAAAGTTACACAGTGTACCTTTAAAAAAATAGTGCATAAATGCATCATGTGTGAATGGCCCCAAACACAAATCAACATCTCTCTCTGGCTCACTTTTAATCTGTCAGTATGATAATTTAGTAAATATCACAGTACAACAGGTAGGATGCAAAAATATCACAATGAACACTGCATCCAAAATGTAAACACACACACACACACACCAACAAACATTTCCTTTCCTCTCTCATCATTAAATAATGCGAACGAATGCAAACACGGGTTGTTTCCCACTCTGATTATGTACATTATTTGTTCTTCTGACGCCTTTACAGTAAAATCAGCCGTTGAAGAATCTCAAGCTCAGATGCAGTATTTACACGGTTTACAAACCATTCACAGCACCCTTTCCAAAAGCAGGTGCTCGTCAATCCATTGACAAAAAATAATAAATAGGTCATTAAAATATATACAATTGGTTACAATGGCTCATAAAAACATTTTGCACCCCTCAGTGCTGACAACAAATGACATCATTTCACCACCTTTTCTGAAAAAACGTTCCTCAGATTAAGATTCAAGCGTGTGCCACTGTTTAGCCATGCAAGCCAGTCTTACACAAGCTTTAAAACGCAGGTGAAATATATGCCTACAGTGGCGTAAAATCTCCGTTTCAGCAGGCCTGGACTTTCACATTTTCTGTGCTGATTTTGGGTAAAATATTGCAGTTTAAAAATGGTAAAATGTTTTAAACGGTTAGTTGTTGAAAGTAAACGTTGGCGATATGAACAAAATCATGGTGCAAGTAATTTTAAATCCTGATATATTCATTTTGCTGAAAAATCAACCCAAAAAAGTTTTGGTTTTTAACTTAAATTTAGCCAGTATACATAAAACTTGTGATGCACATCAATTGAATTCTATATAATTCCAGACTGTAAATAATAAAGTAACACTTTAGAATATGATTCAATTAGTTAATGTTGGTTAATGCATTAAATAACACTGAGCAACACATTTGTTAACATTAGTTAATAAAAACACAACTGTTAGTTCATGTTAGTTCAGGTCCATTAAAACTATATCAACAGATACAACTTTTGACTTTAATAATGTATTAGTATATGTTGAAATTAACATTAATAAATGCTTTTTCCAGTGTTAGTTAACTAATGCTAACAAACGGGACCTTATTGTGAAGTGTTAAAACTGTTTAACACAGCTGTAAAAACCAACAGCAAGATCAAAATCATTATATTGAAACATTATAAATTTAGCCAAAATATCTGATAAACGAACACAAGCATGATGGATGTGTACAAATTCAATAGTTCCAGGTTTCTGTGGCCGCAGATAACACTGAAAATGAGCAGCTTCAAACAGAACACAATAAAACCCAGTGGCGTTTTCAGTCAGACGCACTTCTGCTCTAATTCACTGCCTTTTAAGCACCAATCAGATGTCCTCAGGTGGAAGAAAATGGCTGTGTGAGTTCATTTCTCCTAAAATAGCCCTCTCAGTCCTGGTTTCTCTGGGTGCTTTCCACTCTGGCAGGCCGGAAAAGCCACTGCTTTTCTGGTTCTTCTTCACTCCGTAGGCGACGGGTGGACGGCGGGGACTTCAGCAGCGGGACATGCGCTTGCGGTACTGCTCCACTAGGGGCACCAGGCACTGCGGAGAGCTGGCCTGCAGAAGGAAGGGATGCTCCAGGAGGTCGGTGGCGCTCGCTCGCTCCAGCGGGTCTCGCGTCAGCATGCGGTCCAAAAAGTCCTTGAGCACGGGTGACACCTGCAGACAAATTATAGATTTAGATGAGACAAGCACATGAATGTCCTACAAATGAACACCGTCATTGCCTGGTTATGCTGCCTCGCAATTATTGTAAATACGAGTTTCCTAGTTGAAAACTGGACATGAATGCTCTTGTCGTTAAAGTAGTGTATATTTACATATATGAATATTTATTTGAAGCGTATTGTATTTTTTTATACACAGCGAAAACTGCATATATTTGACCGATATTCCAGAATCTAGATGCTTATATGGTTGTCACTGAATTGGACGCTACATTTTATTTTAAATTAAATATCTACACTCTAGAAACATAGTGGTGAGTTTTGCACTTCAGAAAATGTCAAAATCTAGTTTTATTCCTGCTGTTTTCAACCACATGTGACAGACAAAGGATTGTTTTGAGTTCAAAAACACATTTTATTTGTATGGAAAAAAACTTTTTGACATGCAGGCTTATTAATTTATTCATGTCATATCATTTCTTGTCAAACAAAATGGGTTCAAATAAGTTTGAATATTTCATTTTATGTTTTTATTTTAATTTTATTATTTTATTTTATTTTAATATTTTATTTTATTTATTTTATCATTTTATTTTATTATTTAATTGTAATAGTTTTTTATTTTTTATATTTCATTTTATTATTTTATTTTGTTATATTTATTTTGTTATTTTATTTTATTTTTTATTTTAATATTTGATTTTACTATTTGATTTTATTTTATTTTAATATTTATTTTGTTATTATTTTATTTTTATATTATTATGATTTATGATTTATTTAATTTTAATTTATTGTATTGTTCTATTTTATAATTGTATTATTCTATTTTATTGTACTATTTTATAATTTTATTTTATTATTTAATTGTAATATTTTTTATTTTATTTTTATTTTAATATTTCATTTTATTATTTTACTTTATTATTTTATTATATTTATTTTATTTTATTTTATATTACTATTTTATTTTAGTATACTATTTTATCATTTTATTTTATTATTTAATTGTAATTTTTTATTTTATTTTATAATATTATTTTATTTTTTTTATTTTACTATTTTATTTTATTATTTAATTGTAATTTTTTATTTTATTTTATCATTTTTAATTTATTTTAATTTATTTATTTATTTATTTTTACTTGGCCCATACTTATTTTTCATGACATGACTTTGAGCCAAGAATGTCTAACTGTCTGTCCTTCTGTACTCGTGTGTTTCTCTGTCTTGATGTCTGCCTCCCTGTGATTGATGGAGAGATATATCTTCCTCTAACCTGATGAACGTTGCGTACGGTGGGCGCCGGCTCGTCTCTCAGCCGCTTCATCGCAGCCACAGGAGTTTCACTGAAATACGGAGGTTCCCCATCCACCATCTCCACCACCATGATGCCCAGAGACCAAACATCCACCTGCAGATTCCAGCACACATTTTCTTTTCGGTCCTTATTTTTAGTGTCAACGAGTTAACGTGTCTTTGATTGGTGCTGTACCTCAGTTCCATACGGTGACTTAGAGATGACCTCAGGAGCCATCCAGTACGGAGTGCCCACCAAAGACTTCCTCTTAGGGATATCTTTACTGATCTGAGCGCAAAATCCAAAGTCTGACAGCTTGATCTAATGTAGAAACATAGAGAAAGGATAGAGAAAGGATAAGAGCATATTTCACTCGGTCACACCTGGAAATTGCACAGTATCTCTTCAGTAAAACTCTTCTGCTCACTGAGGCTGCATTTACAGTACTTGGTAAAAAAAATACAGTAAAAACTGTAATATTGTGAAATATTTTTTGCAATTTAAAACAGCTGTTTTCTATGTGAATATATACTAAAGTGTAATTTATTCCTGTGATCAAAGCTGAATTTTCAGCATCATTACTCCAGTCTTCAGTGTCACATGATCCTTCAGAAATCATTCTAATATGATGATCTGCTGCTCAAGAAACATTTATGATTATTATCAATGTTGAAAACAGTTGTGCTGTTTATATACAAGCTTCCATGTTTCTCAAGAAGATCATGTCAGAGAAGAGGCTGAGGAAGTGAAGATGAAGGCGGTTAACAGAGAGACAGATGGACTCACGCGTCCGTCCAGCGAGAGCAGGATGGAGTCGCTCTTGATGTCTCTGTGGATGACGCCTTGTGAGTGGAGATACGCGAGCGCCTGCAGCACGGCCTCACACACCGTGGCGATCTGCTCCTCGCTCAGCCTGGACACAATATCAAGGACACACTTACATAACTGTGCTTCACAACAGCTTTAAATGGGGATTTCTTAATGCATCTTTGTTTTCAGAATAATCATGTAAATCGCAATAATGGTAAAAGTTTCACTTATGCAGACAGAAGCCAATTTCCCTCTCTGTTTTTGTCTCATGACTATGACAGCTGATGATCGTTTTGAAAAAGGTTTCTATTTACAATGTGTTTTTGCACTGCAGCCAATCAGAGGTCTTTAAGTCAGTCAGTGAATCATTCACTCAATCAAAATCGATCAAAATGCTGGAGTTTTGTAGTCAATCTAAGAGCATGTCATGATAATGAGCTTTCATGTTTTTTGCACAATGATGAATTGGCCAATCAGAGATCTTTAATCATCCACTCAATCAATATCGATCAAAATGCTGGAGTTTTCCAATTTATATAGCATAATATGGAAAAAACATAGAGATATAATATGTTTTGCTCTATCACCTAGCCCTATTTTGCTTATTAATGTCATATAATTTCTTGTCAATTAAAATGTCTTCGAATCAGTTTAAATATTTTTATTTTATAATTTATTTTTATTTATTTTTTATATTTTTTTTTCTTTTGTATATTTATGATATCAGGTTTAGCCTGCTGTAAAGCAATGTTTTGGTTCATTTATTATTAGTATTATTTATTATTATTTATATTTAATTCAAAAACAGATTTTGTCTAGAAAAAAACTTTTTGAGATGCAGACTTATTTATTCATGTCATATAATTGCTTGTCAAACAAATATGTCTTCAAATAAGTTTGAAAATTATTTTATTTCATTTATTTTGTTTTAATTAATTATTTGGCCAATTTAATTGATTAATTATTTTTTTTAAATAATTATTTTGTGTATTCATGATATTAGGTTTATCCTGCTGTAAAGGAACGTTTTGGTTCATTTATTATTTTTTTTATATATATATATATATATATATATATATATACACTACCAGTCAAAAGTTTGGACATGGTAAGATTTTTAATGTTTTTAAAAGAAGTTTCATCTGCTCACCAAAGCTGCATTTATTTAATTAAAAATACAGTAAAAACAGTAATATTGTGAAATATTATTACAATTTAAAATAACTGAATAAATTACTTTATAAAATATATTCAAACAGAAAACTTGAGTGACTTTAATGCATCCTTGCTGAATAAAATTATATATATATATATATATATATATAGTTTAAAAACAGATTTTGTTTGTCTAGAAAAGACTTTTTGAGACACTTATTAATTTATTCATGTCATATAATTGTCAAACAAAAAGTCTTCAAATCAGTTTGAACACTTTTATTTTTTAATAATTTATTTTATTTTAATATTTGGCCCATTTAATTTGTTGACTAATTCATTTTTTCTTTTGCATATTTATGATATTAGGTTTAGCCTGCTGTAAAGGAATATTTTGGTTATTATTGTTATAATTTTTATTATTATTTATATAGAGATTTTGTATAGAGATGTATATATAGATTTGTATTCACAGATTTTGTTTGTCTAGAAAAACAGAGGCAGGCTTATTAATTTTTCATGTCATATAATTGCTTTTCAAATAGCCTAATTCTTGAATCCTAATCCTGCTGAACTGAATTAAAGCTGCTCTGCTCTCAGTCTGCTGTCTCCTGCCACTGTGTGCAGAATCAATCATGTTTGTGAACGTGTCCTCTCAACGCTCAATGCTCAGGTCAGATCTCGTCCTTCTGCGATGCCAATTCCAGTTTGCCGTCTCGGGCCTGAGAGGACGTGACATAGAGCCGCGTTTGTGTGGATTCATGTAAATCTAGTCCTTCATCAGACAAAGAGAGAGATGCATTTACCAAACTAATTACACCACTAATCAAATCCCCCTGCATGTCATCACAACGTCCTCTAATCTGATTGTCTAATCAAATTAAAGTCCGAATACATGCAGGAGGTGCACAGCCAAACCTGAGCAGATCAATGAGTTAACTGTACATCTCCCTCTTGTGGTATGAATAAAACACTACAATAACACAACATGGGATTATATGCTTATAACTACAAGCAAAGCAACGAAGAAATTTTCTTTGCTTTCATGAAACAGAAGGAAGAGATAAATGATGAGGTTGTCGCTCCTTCATCTAAATCTAAACGTTCTGCTTTCATACCTGGTTTCAGACACGATGTTTGTTAAAGCTCCTCCCTGCAGATACTCCATGATTACCCAGAGTTCCTCCTCCACCAGAGCGCTCTTGAACATCTCCACCACGTTCCTGTGCTGGTAATCTCTCATAATCACCACCTGTGAACACAGACCGACACAGTCTGATCAACTCGGAGAACTGTTAAACTTTCCAGAATGCAAACCTCAATATTCAGATAAGTGGTCAAAAACACACACACTATTTATCTATATATTAAAATTGAATAGATAACTGAATAGATCTATCTATCTATCTATCTATCATCACATTAAAACATGCAAGCATCATGTTAAATCATGCTAGCAACAAATTAGCAATGTGTTAAATCATGTTAGCATAACATGCTCACAATGTGTTAATCATGTTAGCAAAACATGCTAAATCATGCTAGCAACATGGTAACCATTCTAACAACATACCAATCATATTTGCAACATGTTAGCAAAGTGCTAAATCATGCTAGCAACATGCTAATCATGTTAGCAAAATGTTAAATCATGCTAACATGCTAAATCATGCTAGCAACATGGTAACCATTCTAACAATGTGCCAATCATATTAGCAACATTTTAGCAATGTGTTAAATCATGCTAGCAACATGCTAATCATGTTAGCAACATGCTAAATCATGCTAGCAACATGGTAACCATTCTAACAACGTGCCAATCATATTAGCAACATGTTAGTAATGTGTTAAATCATGTTAGCAACATGCTAATCATGTTAGCAACATGCTAAATCATGCTAGCAACATGCTAGCAAAATGCTAATCATGTCAATAATGTCAATAGGGGCTGGCTGCAGACTTAAGGGGCGAGTGGAGCTCCACTCAAGGGCGGAAATACGTCACCTCCACTAGTGAAGCTAGCTACAGCTATGGCCACTGGGTATGTGCACATCAATATTGCGTCATTTAATTACTGTATTTGCATTATTGTAAGGGTAGGTTTAGGGTTGGGGTAGGTGTAGACGTTAGTAGAACACAATCTGATAAGTAGTCATTTTATTAATTGTTATTTTTTTGTGTGATTTTGCCTCACTATGTTATTTTAACACAAGCCATCAAAACATAGATTACGCCTAGCTAACACTGGTGAGACATCAATATTGCTCATCAGAAAAATATAAATCCATGCGTTTTTCTTGCATTGCATGTTACGACAGCATCAGTCTGCCAGTGTAGCGATGCTGAGGTAAAATTATTCAAGTGGAGGTGACGTATTTCCTGTTCGAGAATGGAGCTCCACTCGCCCATGGTCTGCAGCCGGACCCTCCTCAATCATGTTAGTAACATGTTAGCAATGTGCTAATCATGTTAGCAATGTGCTAATTCATGCTAGCAACATTCTAAATCTTGTTAACAAATGTTAATTGTGTTAACAATGTACTAAACATGTTAGCAAAATTTCAACAACATGTTAAATCATGTTAGCATTATGCTAGCAACAAGATAAATCATGTTAGGAGCATGTTAATCATGTTAGCTATGTGTTAATCATGTTAGCATCATTCTAGCAATGTGTTAATCATGTTAGCAATGTGCTAATCATGTTAACAACATGCTAGCAACATGCTAAATCATGCTACCAACATGTTAAATCAGGCTAGCAACAAATTAGCGTGTGATTTTTTTCCCCCAAGCGGTTCAGTGGAAATCCCCGCCCTGCAACCAATTTCATTGGCTGAGGTTACAGTGACGGTTAGGTTTAGGGATCAGGTTTGGGTGTAGGCAATCGTTATTGTGATTGACATGGCCAATGAAATGTTTAGAATCGGCTCCAGGGCGGGATTTCCACTGAACTGGTTTGGGGAAAAAAATTACGCCAAATTAGCAATGTGTAAAATCATGTTAGCATCATGCTCGCAATGTGCTAATCATGTTAGCAACATGCTAAATCATGTTAGCAACATGCTAAATCATGTTAGCAACATGCTAGCAAAATAATAACAAAATGCTAATCACGTTAGCAGCATGCTAATTCATGCTAGCAACATGTTAAATCAGTTAAAGACCTGGCTGTTATATTAGACAGCAACTTGTCCTTCGGAAATCATATTTCATATGTTACAAAAACAGCCTTCTTCCACCTCAGAAACATTGCTAAGCTACGGAATATGTTATCTGTTTCTTAGGCAGAAAAGTTAGTTCATGCATTCATGATCTCTAGACTAGATTACTGTAATGCATTACTAGGTTTATTCTTAGCTTCACCTCGTTGAAGAGCAGTTCTCTGCGCTGTTGTCTCCTGAGGTCCATCATCTTGACGGCCACCACGCGTCCGCTGTGTTTCTCGCGAGCGATGCACACCACACCCGTGGATCCCTCTCCGATCTTCACGAAGTTCTCCAGATATGAGCGTGGGTCTCCTTTATCCACCACCATCTGCAGGGCAGCCTTGAACTGCTCGTGGGTGACTTTCGGGGGGTCTGGCGGTGGGCGCGGCGAGGGATGCAGCGGGGGTCTGAACGCAGGCGAGCAGGTTCCCGGAGGGCTGTTGGCCAGAGAGCCGGTGGGGGACGGCCGGGGCTGGGACGGACTGTCCTGTCTAGGGTAGAGTCCTGGGTTCGGGCAGCCCGAGTGTCTCATAAAGGGGTCTGGACCGGTGGGCCGATAACTGATGTTGGGTGAGAGTCCGATCGTGTAGCTGGAGGAGGAACGGACGGTTTTGTGTGGCCTGGTGCCACTCATGAGTGGACTGCTGGTGCCACTGTGCAGATATCCCGGCTGGTGTCTCATGGCTGCGTCGGCCTGAAGGACAAACAGAAATAAGGCAGTGATCTTCAACAGAACATCACATTTCTGCATTAACCTGCTTCTCTCATTAACATGCATTCGCATGACAAAAACTGACTTTAATGCATCCTTGCTGAATAAAATTATTAATTTCTCTTTTTTTTTAAAATATCTTTTAAATGAAATCAGAGCAAATCAGCTTATCAGAATGATTTCTGAAGGATCATGTGACACTGAAGTATGGTGTAATGATGCTGATAATGCAGTACCTTCTGAAGCGAAGGAAGGCCTTTATTAACCCCCTGGAGTCGTATGGATTACTTTTATGATGGATGGATGTGCTTTTTTGGGCTTCAAAATCACGTTTACTATTCACTCCCATTATAAAGCTTAGAACAGCCAGAATATTTTTATATAACTCTGATTGTGTTTGACTGAAAGATGAAAGTCATATACACCTACACTCTAAAAAACAAGTTGGGTTGAAAATGGACAAACCCGATTGTTTTTTTTTTACCCAGCTGTTAGGTAAAAATGTTTGCACAACCTGCTGGGTAGTTTTATTTAACTCAACTATTGTTTAAAAATTACTACATTGCTTGCTTAAAATGAACCCACAATATTTTGGAAACTAACATTTATTAATATGTTTAATAAATGAACATTTATTAAATTGCTTATTAATAAATGTTCACCTTTTGATTATTATTGTTGTCTCTAGTAATTATGTGTCTGATTTTTAATTTCCAACCTATTTTGGGCTCATTTTAATCCAGACATATAGTCATTTTTAATCAATAGTTGGGTTAAATAAAACTGCCCAGCACGTTGGGCAAACATTTAACCCAACTGCTGGGTTAAGACATCCCAATCGCCGGGTTAAAACATCCTAATCGCCGGGTTAAAACAACCCAATCGCCGGGTTAAAACATCCCAATCGCTGGGTTAAAACATCCCAATCGCCGGGTTAAAACAACCCAATCGCCGGGTTAAAACATCCCAATCGCGGGGTTAACACAACCCCATCGCCGGGTTAAAACAACCCAATCGCCAACAACCCAATCGCCGGGTTAAAACAACCCAATTGCGGGGTTAAAACAACCCCATCGTGGGGTTAAAACAACCCAATCGCCAACAACCCAATCGCTGGGTTAAAACAACCCAATCGTGGGGTTAAAACATCCCAATCGCGGAGTTAAAACATCCCAATCGCTGGGTTAAAACAACCCAATCACTGGGTTTGTCCATTTTCAACCCAACTTGGGTTGTTTTTAACCCAGCATTTTTTAGAGTGTAGGATGGCTTGAGGGTGAGTAAATTATGGGATAATTTTCATTTTTTGGGTGAATTAACACTCTAAAAATGCTGGGTTAAAAACAACCAAAGTTGGGTTGAAAATGGACAAACCCAGCAACCCGGCTGTTTTAACCCAGTTTGCCCAACCTGCTGGGTAGTTTTATTTTACTCAACAACTGTTTAAGAATTACTGTATTGCTTGCTTAAAATGAACCCAAAATATGTTGGAAATTAACATTTATTAAATTGCTTATTAATAAATGTTCACCTTTTGATTATTATTGTTGCCTCTAGTAATTAGAGTCTGATATTTAATTTCCAACATATTTTGGGTTCATTTTAAGCCAGACATATAGTAATTTTTAAACAATAGTTGAGTTAAATAAAACTGCCCAGCATGTTGGGCAATCATTTAACCCAACCGCTGGGTTAAAACAACCCAATTGCTCGGTTTGTCAATTTTCAACACAACTTGGGTTGTTTTTAGAGTGTAGGATAGCTTGAGGGTGAGTAAATTATGGGATAATTTTCATTTTTAGGGTGGATTAACCCTTTATTGTGAAGCTGCTTTGAAACAATCTGTATTGTGTAAAGCACTGTTGAAATAAAGGTGACTTGCCTTGATTTGAATTCTAAAGGAAAAATGTCAGAATTGCCTTTTTTCATATGTTTATTCCATGGCAAAAATAAATTTCCATAAAGAGCCTGTTGGCCACAGACGTTGGACATGTGTTTACCTTCAGGTCATATGAGGAGAATGGTCTCCCTGGGCTGTTTTGCGGGTGGACCAGCAGTCTGTTGGCCGTCCTCATGTCTGGAGTGAGACTGTCTCCGTGCGGATGCTGCATGGGCATCGTGGGGCTGTAGAAACAGGTGATGGGTCTCTGGTTGTGTGCGAACACGATGGGAAACTCTCGTCTCATCATGAGTCTCTCGGTGGGGCTCCCCACATCTCCACCCAGATACATGGATCTGGGCGGCTCTGGGACGGGGATGGGGGGCGGCGGAGGGGCCGGAAGGGCCGGAGGGGGTGGAGGTCCCTCCAGAGAGCTCATGCTGACCTCATAGGTGGATTTGGCCCTGGGCAGGACGCCGTTGGCCTGGAGTGTAATGCTCTTCTTCAGGCCCATGTACGGCGTGCCGCTCTCGCTGTGGATGTTTCGTGACCTGTCGCCCCAGTGCGGTTCGACTTCATCCAGTCCTTCATACTGATAGGCATCGGCCTCGTTCACTTCCCCCAGGCGGCCGAGCGACTGCGCTCTCTTGCGTGCCGACGGGCTGCTCTTGCGCAGGGAGTTGGAGCTGGTGACGGACAGCCGGCTCATGTCGGACAGCATGGCTGAGATGTAGTCTCCGTGGCCGATCATACTGCCTCGCACGATGGTCTGGGGAGGAGGAGAGGCGGTTTGTGATTAATGCGAACTGAAACACGGCACTATTTAAAGAGTGTGTGAATTCACCTGGGTGCAAATGAACTCAAAATCACACTTTTCTCTAAGGAGCCTATTTCTGGCTGATTTGTGTTTGAGAAACACTGAATGACTCGTCTGAGCTATTGCAAATAAAGACCAAAGTGAACTAAAACCTTTTTAACAAAGAGCCTGTTTCGTTAATTTTTGATGATGCCATTTATGTCACCTTCATTTACAGATGATATGAATGTACACTCTAAAAAATGCTGGGTTAAAAACAACCCAATTTGGGTTAAATATGGACAAAACCAGCAACTGGGTTAAATGTTTGACCAACATGCTGGGCAGTTTTATTTAACTCAACTATTGATTAAAAATTACTATATGGCTGACTTAAAATGAACCCAAAATATGTTGGAAATTAAAAATCAGACACATAATTACTAGAGGCAACAATAATAATCAAAAGGTGAACAATTATTAATAAGCAATAAAATGTTTATTATTTAATTATTATTTATTAAACTTATTAATAAATGTTAATTTCCAACATACTTTGGGTTCATTTTAAGCGAGCAATACAGTAATTTTTAAACAATAGTTGAGTTAAATAAAACTACCCAGCAGGTTGGGTCAAACATTTAACCCAACTTGGGTTATTTTTAACCCAGCATTTTTTTAGAGTGTATATTTTTATGTTATTTATAATAATATTGTTTATATATATATATGTGCTTATTAGTATTTAATTGTTATACATTACAATATTGTGTCCCTAAAAAGTAATTAATTGCGTTACATTTTACGGAAAGCAATGTGTACTTTTATGTTACTTTTTCTTGCTTGGGCTGGGCTTGCTTTTTTTTTTAAATCAGAATCAGTGAATAAAAATAAATATGTATAAAGATACAAAATTGATAATATACTGTATGTAAGTACAGGTATGTTAAATACAAGTGCAAGGGAATGTGAAGCAGGCCTTGACATTAACTTTTTTGCCCACCAGTCACTGTGGCTAGTGGTTTTCCAAAGTTACTATCCACTCAGCATTTTCACTGGCCACAATTTCTTACATCGATTCCATGGGGGAAAACTGACATACAGATATTTTTAATATTATCTCATAATTTGTCAGCAGGTTTATTAGGCTGCTGTCACTTTAAGACCTGACGCACTGGTCCATTATACTGTTACACATGCGTTTTCTTTCTCAACTGTTTACATTCACTTAAAACATTACTTGACTGGCATTTTGACATTATTTTGTGTGTATTTGACCGCTTAAGCAGCGAAAAAGAACTCAATTTAGTACTGAGAGGTGGCTTTATGTGCGAACACTTTGGGTGTGAGAACAAAATCTGCGGGAATGAGGAAAATTCAAGCCCTATAACATCAACAATATTCATTTGGAGCAAATGAAACGAAACAGGTTTGTGTGTCGACTCGCTGTCGGAGAGATGAGAGAGAGAAAGTGCAGCTGGTATCGTGTATCTATTCTGTGGTGTTTCAGATATTTCAGTATTGATATATATTGAAAAATCAATATTTTTGACAACACTACATTGCACTTAGTTTATTATTCCAGATGCCTTTTAAAAAGAATATTGAAAATGTATTTATTAAATATAAAATTCAACCCGCCAAAGGGTCTAGTAGGAGTGACTGCGTTACACGCCACTGCTGAAATACACCCGCATTTGGCAGGTGTTAATGTCAAGCCCTGAATACACAGTAAGTATAAATAGTGTTGTGTATTTCACATGTTTATTGCCCAGTGGGGGCATTTAACTGTTCATGAGGTAGATGGCCTGACAAAGAATCTCTTCTTGTGCTTGTCTGTTCGGGTGTCTATTTTTGGCAAATATAAAGGTCTTTTCACACCAAAAGTGAAATGAATAAGCCTCAGGCTGAAGGAACTGCAGATTCATGCCTGTACAATAGAGGGCGCAGCTCAAACAAACCTTTCAGCTGTACTGCCATTCTGGATTAAAGAAGAAGGAAGTTAAACACTCTTACTTCAGCACATGAAACACTAATGTGATGTTTAACTAGAGTCATTTTTGCTAATTTGTATGGTTGAATTGAATCATCAAGCTCAGCAGCAAAGACATTGGTAAGTAAAGTGAGATTAAATACATAAACCCCTGGTTTCACAGACAAAGCTTAAACTAATCCTAGACTAAAATGCATGTCTTAACTGAAAAGTAACTTGCACTGACATGTCTTAAAATATGTCAGAGCCATTGTTTTGTCTCAAGATGCACACCAGTAATGTTTTTTATTAGGGTATGTTTATAAAAGCCTTAATTGAAATAAGAGTTTGCATTTCACTGTTTTTATTCATTTTTAAGGGAATACTGAATTTGTTTCTGTGCGAGTGAGATGCTCACATTTAGTCTAGAACTGCATGTTCACACATGTAATTTGCTTTACTTATTTGAAAAATTAATATTTTGTTGTAAATTTAAAGGAATGTGTTACTTTACTAGTTACTTGAAAAAGTAATCTAAATATGTAACTAAAGTTACTTGTAATGCGTTACCGCTGTTTTATTTCCATTATGATAAAAAAAAAGAAAGTGAGCTGCAAAAATGGCATTTCTGCTAAATGGATGAATGGAAAGGATTTATTTTCTTGCAAATAAAGACCAAAGCAAAGGAAAAACCTTTTAAACAAATAGGCTGTGACAAATGTGAAGAGCAAAAATGTGAAAGGTAAAAATACAAATGAGTCCATCCTGTTTGCAGAAATGCCATTTTTGCAGCTCACTTTTTTTATTATAAGGAAAAAACATTAATAACAAAACAAAAACAGGCTTCCTAAGAATGACCCAATAAATTATATCAAATACAAGTTCAAACTGAGGACACCGCACACTTTGCTTATACTTTTCAGAAAAGACTTGACATTCATGTGTCTGTATTATATTTGCAGCATTTACTGACAGCTGTCATGTGCTTTATTCACAGAGGTTTTGACGGAAGTGACACGAGCTCAGGGCACATTCACCAGCAGACAGAGAGAGAAAATAAGATGGAGAAGAGAAGGGGCGTCCACAAATGAAGGTGCAGAGCACATTTTTGCAGAAAACAAGACTTAATCATCATTTTGCTTTTCAAGTAAGTTTGAAAATCATTCATTCAAAATGCATTTGATTTCCCCATCAAACACTCTGACATCAGATTCATGAAGTAATTCAGAGCAAGCATATGTTCACGCATAGAAGAACACAGATCTTTAGATGGCTCTTTTGCTTGGAGTTGCAGTTTTTACGCCTGAGTCTGGCAGTGGTGGCGGCCCGCATGCATCATTATTAATTGCCAGCGTGAGGTAATAAATCTTTTCTCCCTCCGAGGATTCAGCGCTCTGAATCGGTGTTCACAGCAGGGCTGTTATTTGAGGTCTGTGATAGATAAGAAGTCAGTGTGACAGAGGAAAAAAACGTGTGTTTCTGAGCGCCGTTAGCTTCCCTCGAGGGGAAACGCACCGTCGCAAAGCCTGGAAAGTAAGTCTCTGAAATAAGATTAAGACCTGAATTCTCTACTTAAATTCAAGCCCTGTCCCAAGTGAGGCAAAAGCCAAAATGGGAACCAACGATAATGCTTTGCTGACAGGGTGTTGAGATTAAAGGTGCTGGTAAAATCATTATGAGTCAAGAGTCAGCATGCTATACACTGAAAACAAAAAAGCAACTACATATTTTCCAGTTTATGTGCTTAAAACCCCATATTAGACCAACAGAATCCTCCAAATGTTAGTCTCCGACCAAAGAGTTTTAAATTGAACAATATTGCTGAGATGTTAAGGGTTTGTGAGTTTACATTTATGTAGTTGTTTTGTCGTTATTGTTAGTTATTTGTTGTGTTGTGATATTAAGTGCTCATCTTTTTGTTGATTGTCACCGTTCTTGAGGTTTGTATGTCAACTGTTGCGGTCTATGTACAATCTTCGAATACTACATCCCAGATATCTTTGCTGTGTAAAATAAGTGAATGTGTCTTCAGAAACTAGTGATGTGAGAAACGAAGCTTTTTGAATCAGCTGAACCAATTGCTTCACTAAATGATTCAATGAAATGTCACATGCTAGTGACGCCTGCTGGTCAGAACAGTGTAAATACAGCAAAAATAATAGCAATATATAGCACCTTTCCCAAGCTCAAGGTCGCATAAAAAAAGTTTTACCAGCTTTTATCTATTAAATCTATTAAATGCAATTAACAAATCATCTAATACCATTAAATATGAAGTGTCTCACAGAGATCATCGCCCCCTAGCGGCGAACCACTGCAATTTCAAAACACATAATGAAGCCTTGTTTACTGAAATCACGTGACTTTGGCAGTTTGATACATGCTTCGAATCGAAACAAATGATTCACAACTGTTTTGAAGCTTCACGAAACTTAAAGCTTCAAAATCAGAAACTAACATGGATTGAATGTCTTATAAAATATGGCTACCAAATGATAGATCATAATGTATTGTGATACTAATTGAAAATTTGCTGAATAATTTATTGGCTGAATAAGACATTTTGCATTTAGTGAATTAACCAATTCAAACTGACGGACCATTTTTAAGACAGTAGTTGAAATAACCTAAAAATTTGAATGTATCATGTTGTGTTTAACTTTTAAGTTTTCTCAACAATTCCTTTTTTTACAGCGTAGAAATGAAGCTTCTGCATTAATATATATCTAGTTCAGTCATGAAACTCTAGAGGGCGCAGACTGATAAGTCCTTTATATGCAATCTGCAAACAGTCACATGGCACAAGCTGACTGGCCTCTGCTTATCCAGCAGCCAATGAGATTGCTTGCTCAACATTTAAATTGTCTGGTTCAGTGTTTGTTGTAAGCTGGTCCTGCAGCAGTTCCTCTGAACCCCTCCACCTCCCCAGCTCCACCTGCCTAGATCTGCTACAGGATTGATGTATGTCTATTTATGCAGCATTGCCATATTCAATAACATGGCATTGTGGGATATTTCTTAAAATACGAGATGTAATTCTGACCTTCTTTGGTTTGAGCTCCACCGGTGTTATCCTGGAAGGGTCCACCATTGGTTTGGGTCTCCGGAGGTTTTCGATTAGACTCTGCCATTGTGTCGGAAGGCCGACGAAGACCCCTCGCTTGGCATCAAAAGACGTATGAACACGATGCTCAAAGTTCTTTGGTGCCGAAATCTCCGGCCTCTTCTTCTTCTTTTTGCGAAACATTTTCAGATACTACAGCAGAGACCTTTCAAAACATGAAGAAATATGAAGAAAAATAATTAGGTAACACTAGAGCTCCATGATTCTGGAGAGATTGAGAATCACGATTTTCTTGCCAAGATTCTGAATGGAGAACGAAACAAAATAACGAAATTAACTAGAAGTTCTGAGACAATGTTTTTTGCTGCACTCTATTTTGAATCATTCAATGACTCACTTATAAAGACTTCACTTGTTTCATCACTGGATGAATCAGTGTTTTTTAGTGAATCTCTTGAGTGGATGATTCAATGACTCACTCATAAAGACTTCACTTGTTTCATTACTGGATGAATCAGTGTTTTTTAGTGAATCTCTTGAGTGGATGATTCAATGACTCACTCAAAGACTTAACTTGTTTCATTACTGGATGAATCAGTGTTTTTTAGTGAATCTCTTGAGTGAATGATTCAATGAGTCACTCATAAAGACTTCACTTGTTTCATTACTGGATGAATCAGTGTTTTCTAGTGAATCTCTTGAGTGATTGATTCAATGACTCACTCATAAAGACTTCACTTGTTTCATTACTGAATGAATCAGTTTCTGAACGAATCTCTTGAATGAATGATTCAATGACTCACTCATAAAGACTTCACTTGTTTCATTACTCGATGAATCAGTGTTTTTGATTGAATCTCTTGAATAAATGATACAATGATAAATACATTTTTTTTCTCCTGTCACCACCTACTGATGTAACAATGTAAGTGATACAATCTTTATTTGAAGAGCCAAGTTACTTTCAAAAGGTGATTTATAATTATAATACATTATAATACTTCTATTCATTGTTACACAGAAAATATAATTCATTAAATCATCACAAAGAACAAATTTCAAATGTAACAAGGAATCTGCAAATATACTTATTTATGACCATATATAATGCAGTTCAACATACATTATTAATACCTTAAATAAACTGTTACCAAAAATTGTTTACAAATTGATATAATAAAATGAATATAGATACAAATCACCATATTACTCTGTAATTTGCCATGATTTTGGATCCAGACTCTAGAAAACAACACTATTGCACACTTTATATGCATACATGTCCCTGAAAGATCACTATATTCACTAGATTACTTCAAAGAATACAATACTACTGCCATGGAACAAAACCTGTTGAAAGTGAAATGTATTGGGTTATTTTTCAATTAAAATGAGCAACACTATACTACAGAATACACGTTTCTATTTTTGTTCCTTTTGTTGCATAGTTGCACTAAATCTGGCTTAATTGTGTTGCATTGCCTCAAAGCAAAAGAAATATCAAGTCATCTTTGTTCTTAAAATAGAAAGCCCAACACAGACACATCTACTGATTCACTGTCAGCATTTTTAATCAGCAAAGAGAACATTGTCTGTGACATGCACATCTTCTTTTGTCTGCTCCTCCTGTTCATCGAAGGCTATTTTGTGCTTGAGAGCACCGCTATCGGCAGCCGTTCGTGTGTGTGTGTGTGTGTGTGTGTGTGCTCGCATGTGAAATGAAGTATATCTGCTCAATTAGGGCTTACTCATTCTGCCTGCCCTTTAAATGACAGACAGGGAACGCTGAAGGCCTCCGGCCCGTGCCTTTGGGTTCAAAGTGCATTAACTTGATAAAAGACCAGAAAGCAGCTGACCTCCCATCACACTGAAGGACTGCGCTGAATAACTCTCTCCCTCTCTCTCTGATGTTCAGGGAAACATCCATTCATGCCATTGTCTTCTTGCTGCTGAGCTTTCAGAAAGGCAAGGACGGTGACTGACCTTGTATATTTTATGCCGTTTTTAGTTTCTAGTTTAGTTCAGGTAATGAATCTATTGGTCATTTTAAAATGATTTAATAATGCGTAGCATTTAAAGTGGTCACATTCTTCTTCATTACTTTTGTTATGAACACTGTGAAGTGGTAAATAAAACAAAGATTATTGGGGTGCGTTTTACAAGAAAATACTATTTCAGTTTTTCTACCTCAAAATTTCATGTTTAATCCAATGTGTAACTTGCTGTTTCTTTGTAATTATTTGTAAAATTTACTAGTGAAACTGGGTTGTTTTAACCCAGCGGTTGGGTTAAATGTTTTAGTTTTATTTAACTCAACTATTGTTTAAAAATTACTTATTGCTTGCTGAAAATGAACCCAAAATATGTTGGAAATTAACATTTTAACATTAATACAAGTTTAATGAATAATAATTAAACAATAAACATTTATTAAATTGCATATTAATAAATGTTCACCTTTTGATTATTATTGTTGTCTCTAGTAATTATGTGTCTGATTTTTAATTTCGAACCTATTTTGGGTTCATTTTAAGCCAGACATATAGTCATTTTTAATGGCCGGGTTAAAACAACCCAATCGCTGGGTCAAAACAACCCAATGGCTGTGTTAAAACAACCCATTCGCTGGGTCAAAACAACCCAATGGCTGTGTTAAAACAACCCATTTGCTGGGTCAAAACAACCCAATCACTGGGTCAAAACAACCCAATCGCTGGGTCAAAACAACCCAATGGCTGTGTTAAAACAACCCATTCGCTGGGTCAAAACAACCCAATGGCTGGGTTAAAACAACCCAATCGCTGGATTAAAACAACCCAATGGCTGGGTTAAAACAACTCAATCGCTGGGTCAAAACATCCCAATCGCTTGGTCAAAATAACCCAATGGCCGTGTTAAAACAACCCAATCGCTGGGTTAGGGTTAGTTTTTAACCCAGCATTTTTTAGAATGTAACACTTAAAAAATCTTAGACGAAGGTTCAACACTTTCCATGAACAATGTATAAATAACGTTTTTGTGCAAACGTTTTGAGAACATTATTTAAGGACCAGATAACTTTGAATGAATGTTCTATTAACGTTCTCAGAACATTAGCTAAAGTTCTGAGAACATTCCCTGTTAGCTGGGTATATTTCAAAAATTGATTCTTTGTAGATATACTATCTTCAAAGATTGCTTTGAAGAACAGCAAAAGTCTTAATCTTTTCTCCTGAAAAAGAGAAGAGCATGTTTTTTTAGGAGCCTGTAAGATGACTGAACAAGAACAGAAACACAGCCTGGAGGAAATCGACCCGACATGCCTGGGAAGAGACAAGATGGTTTGTGTGAAAATCGACAAAACCGCTAACCACCTCAGATTCTCTTTGACTTGATGCGAGCAATGTCAGAAGCCCTTAACATGCGACAGCATTCAAACCCATTTTACTTCTGTAATATGACACGTTTCGGGGTGAAACAGGTTATTCAATCAGACAGAAATGTAGCTGTAAGGTTGATATGAGTTGATATGAAAAAATGGGTCACATTACAAGTACGGTGGTTGTCAGTTTGCTAAAACAATACCTAAATATCTCATTTGGCTGTTTAATTAGTGACATCTGACAGGGACATTATGAAGCTGATGAGTTTACATGAACATAAGGAGATCTTTCTCTCTTCAAGTGTTTCAGAAAATATCTACAACATCTATAACATTCATTTTATCGCTCTATATTTAATCATTTGTGTATTTTTTTTATTTCTCCCAAGAAATTTCAGGAGAAACAAGATTGATACTTCAGTGTTACATAACTGAGAAACTCCTGAGCAAACTCTGAGCATTGACATTTTTCCTGTTTCTTTATAACCAGCAGCACTATATGATGTCAATGTCTATTACAAACTGACAATAACAATAAACGCCATTTAACTGATTGTCCTTGAGAATAAATGCTTCTCTAGACAGCAAGACTATCTGTTTCTGTTTGCATGAGGGCTCGGGGCGAATATTGATCTGTGTGTGTTAACTGAATCCAGGAACTTCATCTATCAGTCAGATCCTTAAAACAAAGATAGCAGTGTTGAACACGTAACATTTGTATTTAATAGAAGAAAACTGATGTAACTGAGCACATTTCACATCAACATCAGCACACTCAATAGTACTCTTCATATGTTTCGTCAGTCTGTGTTTATGGTATAATCTAAAGCGTCTGCTCCCTACCGCCAGGTGAAAACAGCCCTTTATATGGGAGTCTGTGGTCCCTAAATGGATTGTTGTTTTGATTTTTTTTACAGCTATTTGTTTTTTTTAAGGACATCATGGTCACGTAATCCAAAACCAAAGCTATCGCTTTTGAAACCTCAGCCAGACTAACATTCCAGCAAACAAAAATACGTTCTAAGAATGTTAAGCTAATTAAGTGCGTTTATTGGTTATGCAATTGTTAAGGGAGCATTCTGCAAACATTATGGAATTGTTACTTTTGGATTTTTCATAAACAAGTAGTATGTCAAACTAAAGGCCCCGATATACTTCAAGCAAAATCGAAGAACGAACTGGTGTGACGTCATTTCGAACAAAATAAGGCCAAAATGAATTTCGTTTGGTGTTCACTTTGGGAGTTCAAAACAGCTTGCCAAAGCAAACTCTCCTGAATAGTTCGTTCTGGCTGGTAAATACCTTCGAACTTCCATTGTTCTGTGGCGATTACATAATAGGTGGGTGTGGCTCTGAGGCTCCGCCTTTTTTGCACGGAAATCTTCTCCAGTTCAGTCTTGAGGTCAGATGTCTGCGAGTAAAAACATGAACACACTGGAGAACAGCTTTGTAGTAGAAAATGAAGTTGTAAATCTAATTGAAAGGTATACTGACACTGTTTTTTTCTTGTTTAATACTGTAAAGCTGCTTGCTACTCTGGTGTCCCCAGAATGTGTCTGTGAAGTTTCAGCTCAAAATACCCCACAGATCATTTATTATAGCATGTTAAAATGGCCACTTTTTTGGTGTGAGCAAAAACGGCAACAACAAAACAGGACAATCTCACGCACTGAAAATGTCAGAAACTGTCAGTAGCGGTGTTCGGCCTTATATGTTCGAACCGTCAGACACTGATGGAGAGACTCAAGAAGAAGTGACAACATGTAGAATGCAACGGGACGTTTCTGAATGGTTATTTGATGAATTTATGTAGCTGATGTGGCGTTAACTATCTTCAAGTCATCGATTAGCATGTTCCGTCGTGATAATCTATAACTCGCTGTACAGATGCTCTTGGGTGAAAAGACAGATGTGACAGCTTGAGCAGACCCTCGTTTGTGAAGCAGTCCGGCACAAAATGATTGGCACAAACGTATATGACTTTACCAATTTTCTTCAGGACATTTCTTTCGAAAATGAAATAAGAGTCTATGGAGACTCTTATGTCCATTGCTACATCCTAAAACACAACATTTGTAATGTTTCTTTGGCGCAGACATCTATTTGAACTTTTTATCCCAAAGCGAAGAACTTTGCATGAGTATATCAGAGCCTTAAAATTTTTTAGAAAAAAGCAATGTATAAATTGCATTTTTGTGCTGTTTTGGGAACATTATTAAAGACCAGATAACTTTGAATGAACATTCTGTTAACGTTACTGGAAGAACGTTTGGTCGTAACTTTGAGAGAACCTTGACAGAACGTTCGCTGTTAGCTGAGATGCATGAGAAATCAGATTAGGATTTCCAAACATAAGAGTTTGATTCAGCAGCTTGATAATGCTAACTTGTAGTGTTTCAAAACTTTCTCAATGACACACTCAACTCCAGCGAGATGTAATCGGATTTTGCATGTCCTTTGGTATTAATCGGATATCATTATTAAAAGCTGTCGTCAACCGTACTTCATCCATTAATCTCAGGAAAAGCACAATGCTTATCTATCTTAATATTGTCCAGCACTTTATCCCATGTGGCTCATAATCCATTTAAATACTGCAGCTAAAGCAGCAATATCAGCTTTCAAAAAGACTAATCCGTTTTCACTGTCACAGCATTTAATCCAGATTTGATATGATGACAGCAATTGAAATGGAGCAGTGGCCGGACTGAGTGACCTGAGCAGTTTCAACTGGGGAAAAATAATGTTGCAATCAGTCCAAATCGCTGTGTGTTGAGAACAGAATAGCACATATTATCTGTCTGCTGTAATAGAACAGTTAGAAGGATTATTTTAGATTGATTGTCCTCTCATCGTGTACATTTTATTGTGAAGACCTGGAAAAAGTCGAATTCTTTTTAAATGTAGATTTTTTTTTCAGGTTCTTATTCGTACCTGGGAAGCATTTCACATTTCCGTGCATGTTCGAGAGAGCATAAAATCCTCTGTGTGTCCCACGAGTCTCCGTTTGAGGCCCGTTTGTGTTGCCCTCAGGTAATATAATCCATTATCACTGAGATAACACTCATAGTTATGCTGGTGTTCAGCTTTCTGTGAAGACAGACTGATGCATTGAACCACAGGGGCTTTTTGTACGCCATGTAAAACAATTTACATGGTTTTTTAAGATTTTATATTTTCAGATTATCTGCTATAAACGCATGTAAATCTTTAAAATGAATCTGAGAAGGCGTTAATGCATAGCACAACATATATGTGAGTGTATGCATAAGGATGCAAAGATGATACTGTGCTCATGATGTTGCTCATGGATTTGAGTGTTTTATTAATTTATGTCAACAGTAGTGTTACACACACAGTCTGGGACTCTTAACAGAACACACGCCTCTTCACCGATCCAATTTTGGATGAGCACTCGGCATTTATGCAATGATTGTGTCAGGTTTTTCACTGAGGTGGTGAGACACAAGCTAATCCTCTTTTTGTGTTTGTCAATAGAGGAAAATCATCACAGGTCGCATGTTTGAGATGATGAAAGTCTCTGCTTGTGTTTGTGGCTGCAGTGCAGTACGCTGAATCCTGCATTAGATTCATTATAGTTCGTGTACAGCGTCCTCTCTGTGGCTCAAACAGTAGAACAAGGTCATGGGAACGCATATAATGTACAGCTTGAATGCAATGAAAATCGCTTTGGATTAAAGTATCTGCCATATGCATGAATGTAAATCCTCTCACAGATGCTTTAAAATCAAACATAAATAAGTAATATGTACTGAGTCTGTTATGGTCATTTTGGTTCCTCCTATCTATTTTTGATTGAACATACAGAATTTAAAATGATAGTTCTAAAAGCTACAGAATATACTGTAACCTACAAATGCATGAACATGCTCTGCATATCTGTTAAACATCTCACTTATCTCATAACATACTGGAAGACTAAGCAGCATAATAAATTTAAAGGTGCAGTAAGTGATTTCTGAGAAACACTAGTGAAAGTGCATCAGACGGAGCGCTACAACACACTTGTAGCCAATCAGCAGTAGGGGGCGTGTCCTCTCATGATGGGGGAGGAGAGAGGGTGCCAATCAGCAGCAGGGGCATGTCCTCTCATGATGGGGAGGAGAGAGTAAGCCAATCAGAAGTAGGGGCGTGTCCACTCATGATGGGGAGGAGAGAGAGTGAGCCAATCAGTAGTAGGGGCGTGTCCACTCATGATGGAGGGGAGGAGAGTGAGCCAATCAGCAGTAGGGGCGTGTCCACTCATGATGGAGGGGAGGAGAGTGAGCCAATCAGCAGTAGGAGGCGTGTCCACTCATGATGGGGAGGAGAGTGAGCCAATCAGCAGTAGGGGGCATGTCCACTTATGATGGGGAGGGGAGAGAGTGCCAATCAGCAGCAGGGGCGTGTCCTCTCATGATGGAGGAAGCAAGAGCTAATCAGCAGTAGGGGCGTGTCCACTCATGATGGGGAGGAGAGAGTGTGCCAATCAGCAGCAGGGGCATGTCCTCTCATGATGGGAGGGAGGAAAGAGCTAATCAGCAGTAGGGGCGTGTCCACTCATGATGGGGAGGAGAGAGCTAATCAGCAGTAGGGGGCGTGTCCACTCATGATGGGGGAGGAGAGAGTGTGCCAATCAGCAGCAGGGGGCATATCCTCTCATGATTGGGGGGGAGAGGGAGTGAGCCAATCAGAAGTAGGGGGCGTGTCCTCTCATGATGGGGGGAGGAGAGAGCTAATCAGCAGTAGGGGGCGTGTCCACTCATGATGGGGGAGGAGAGACAGTGAGCAAAAGAGGGAGATTTGAAGAAAGACTGTAGAAAGAGAGATGGCTGAGAGACATTACAATAGGGAATCCCTAGGTCGGATCCCTAATATATCCACTGATAGACGCCTGCTTTCAAACACTCCTGTGTATATCTGTGTAAGCGCTCGTGAAGAGCGTCAAAGATGTCTATTTACAACATGTTTCTGATCATTGTAGCCAATCACAGACATATCTGTTGAGCTCATGAACACAATAGCCAATTAGATGTGTTTAAGAATCCACTCAACAGCGGGAAATGCTGGTAAGTCACATTTTTACAATTTCAGTACCGACTTGGTACCGAAGTTAGCACTTTTGACAACCCTAGAAGGGTGCGGTGTGTTCGTTTTTTGTTGATTTCGCATATGAAGTGTTTCTCAGAAATCACTTACTGCACCTTTAATACATGTTCAGTATTTTATTAATGCATTATGCAGCCACCATCTGTCTCTCATTGATAATTCTTTCTGTATTACTCATGTCCAAACCACCCAATCAGCAGATCTAAATTAGAAGAAAATCACATTCACAGCTTTATCACATTCTGACAGCTGACTTGCAAATAATTTGTTCTATTTTCTTTCCTATAATTGCCGCTCTCTCAACATCACAAACCTTGTAATGTGAGAGATAAGAACATTTTACATTCGAATCAAACAACACTTCAGCAAATGCATTATGAAATGTTCCTCTCAGAAGAGACAGACTTTAGTAGTTTATGTAGAAATTACATAAACTCTGGGGAGTTATATGTGGAACTTAGAGTGTGTGCAAAGCAAACAGATATTTGTTTTTAATGACCATATAAGTTCAATTAAACCATCAAAATATGACTAAAATATTTTAAATATGAGTGAAGCACAAAACACTAAACTTGGTTAAGGTATTTATCTGATTTATCTGACAAAATTATTTGGCAAAAAAAGGCAAACTACAGCTACAGGCTTTATTTTACTATGCAAAAAATGCATAGAAAAAAACAAAAAGCTGACAGGAAAAAGCAAACACTGTCTACAGCATAATCAGTTATTAATATTTGGTTGGTTCTCTCTTGTTTTTGTATGTGTTCATAATTTCTTTGTATGACAGTCTGGCCAAAAATAATGTCGGCACAATTTGGCATGTTTCATTGTGTTATCATCACAAATAATAACAATCGACTCCAAGCACAACTACGCAATATGACTACGAAATCTTTAACACATTTTCATTAATATTTGAATAAAGGGTGAAGATGTCAATTTTCATCACTTTTGGCCACTGCTGTATATCAGTTTTGAGTTCTTGAAAACTGAGAAGTCAAGTTCTTTTTTGGACCAACAACACTGAAAGTTTGTTATTGACCTGAGAAGTGGATACGCTGTATTTCAGCTGCAGCTTTGAGAGGGATTTTGTGGGCGAGGAGTGTTTCACAGAGAATGTTTGACAGCCCGAATCCCAGTGACAAGGATACGGCTTTCCAGTAAGACAACTGAAGGGATAATGTGTGGGTTTAAACTGCTGAACTAGAGATACAGAGATGAAATCGATGAAATAACTGGATGCTACTCACTGAAATAAGCATGCAACATATTGAGGTCATGTGACCGAAATGTTTATCTACGCATTGGCGTGCTGTTTCACATCATATCAACGCACTGCATGTTTTACATTCTATTTAAAAACAAATAATAGACATAAGTATTTCATTCTGTTCTATTGTCATTTTGAAGAGAATCTTTCTAAGCAAGTTAGTTAAACTGTTATGTTTATTGCAGCATATGTTTTAACACACATCTGAAGGAAACTCCAGCATCGCTTTGAGTAAAAGGTTCATTTCAGCCACAGTAATTAGTATTTACTAAATAGTATTTACTATTTTAATTCACATTCCTGGTCTTACTGTAAATTATTCATCAGTGCACATTATTCTAAACAAAAAAGACATCTTTATAATGTTCATAATCTTCACTAGTTCTTATTTTTAATCCACCTGAAATGCAAACCTCATTTCATGTTTGCTTGAAAGTCACGATAAAACGGAAGTAGCAACGGATCTTTTCTACCGTATTATGATGTATATCCGAGTGTAACAGATTATTGAAAAGGAAAAAAACGGTTTTATGCATTGATTGTTGATTGGATGTTAAGATGTGGGTGTGGCACTCAAAAATGGAGGCAGATGAATCCAGTTAGGACATTTTGATTAAAAATTAAAAAACAAAACGAATCATACACATGGATGAATCGATCACAATAAGATCTATATCATGCATTTAGAAAAATATGATGAATTTTCATTTAATATGCACAAAAGGACCATGTTGTTCATGCATTAGCTGAATATTTATATCTGCGTTTGCATGCTTGTGTAGGATATGTTTCTGGGCAAATAATATTTTTATTATATTTCTGCATAAAGATCCATAGAAAAAAAGGTTCAATGGGGTTCTTGACTGAATTTTAAAGAACATTATATGCCAAAAAAGTTCCATACAAGGAAAAATTATAGCCTTTATATATAATGCATTAATTATACCTTATAATGCACTTATATCATGCATAACTGCAACCACAGTTATAATACACTATAATACTGATCTATTCATTGTTACACCAATTAATTTCAGATGTAACAAGGAATCTACAAATATTATAATGCATTTACAATTATTCATGAAAAGATATAATGCATTATAACATACAATATGAATACCTTTATAATGCATTATAATACTTTCACGTTTAATGTATTTCAATGTTTTCTAGTGATAAAGTAGCTGTTTAATTTTAAAATTTAATTACAATTAAAACTGAATCCATAAGAACTTCTATGAACCCTTTAAGGTTCTAATTAGAACCTTTTCTTCTAAGAGTGCAGAAGCTTCTGCTTGTTCCAAATCCCAAACAGGATATATTGTTGTGGCTGTTTGCCATGTTCAGCCTTTCATGAGAATCTGTTTATTTTCTCTTCTTTCTGCCACCTCATTCTCCAGGGAATGTTTGGATTCTGTCCCAAGCAGAATCCAATCCCCTGTTCCCCGTTCGTATTTTAGACCGTTTGTCAGTCCCATCACAGTAACGGCAGTGAAGTGAAGTGTGAAGCAGGACTTCAGATGTGATACGACCAGCTCTAAACGCCTGAGCCGCGTGTCGTCTGTCCTCATCCACAACTATAGCGCTCATCTGTCAGTCTGACCACTGAAGAGGGAAGGAGTTTAAACGTCTCAAATACTATCTCTAGTGCTCAGGAATGAAGCTGTCAGTGGCTGTAATTATTTCAGAAATAATAACAAAGAAACGACAAGAAACATTGAATAAAACATGAAATTTTGAAGAAGACTGTAATAATATTTTCTTCGAAAATCTACGTCTGTTTAATTCCTGTCTCTATGAAGCCCCTCCTTCTAAAAAGCACAATGTGCTCTGATTGGTCGGCTGGAGCAGTGTGTTGTGATTGGTGTTTGGGAAATGTCCCGCCCCTTACCATAACCGCCAGTTTCAACACACTACTAACTAACTCAACCAGGCCCCGCCCTTTATTCTGCATATGAATTATTTAAATGAGGAATATTGTGAAGAAAACTCAAGACTACAATGGAGTTCAGAAACACTGACACTGATATAGAGAAGAACTCCCGCTGGAGGGACTTTGGAAACCTTGTACATGCTCAAACAGCAACATGTAAACATGTAAAGAAGCAGAATAGCTCCTCTTTAAATACCTCTAATATTCTCATCCCAGAGAGAAATATCTAATAACACTGGCACTCCCTCAGCATTGGGCTGTTTCTGGCGTTTGTGTAGCTCACTGTCTAATAAGATCAGTTCACATGATCGCTCGAGTAGGAAGGAGAATAAACACAGTCTGACAGCAGCAAACGGCCCAGTTCTGAGCAGCAGCCGCCCGTGAGGACCTTCACTTCAAAACATGTGGCACGAGAAGCACTCAAACCCTCCAATATCTCACCTCAACAAGGTCAAGACACAGATCTTCACTTGCACCGATTTTTGGCAGTCTAGATCAAATGTCATATTTATATGAACCCTAAACACTGCAGTCTGATGAAAGAAGTATGCAATTTAAAATCTGATATTTTTGTTCTGTTTAAGCACATCATTTTTTTTGAGCCAATCCGTTTCGGAGCTGAAGTCACAGACAGCAAACAAGACAAATATAATATGACCATAACACACTTCAAACAGCCTCTAAAAACAATCTGTCGTTGGTGAAACATCTACTAGAATATGATGAAACATTTGCAATTTATATGTTGCTTGCATCAAATGTAATGTGTTTTCTGCTTTTGCTTCAGTAGATAATTGTTAGTTACAACTTAGCAGATGCGAACTAACCCTGCTAACCAGCCAAAGCTAGAGGAGTCAGCTGATTAAAGAAGCCATATTTGTGTTTGCCTTTCTAACATATCTAACCTAGCAAGTAAGATTTATTATGTTGCTAATTTAACAAACAAGACAAGAATTAGAAGTGTTGCAAAATTCATTCTTGTAAATCCTCAGGCTCTTTCTCTCTCCAAAGCACATTGGTGGAAAAGAGTTGCATTGCACCACACAGATACACACTGATCGTGGTTTTAATATAGTATGCATTTCAAGAATATGAAGATTTATCAATATAAACACATTTCACTTGTGGTCATGCCCTTGCAAATGTTTTGCCAATTTTAGTTGTGACGATCCTTGAGATGATTCCTCGAGATCTGCAGAATTATGCATACTCAGTTCAAATTTTAGATTCTGTCAGCATATTATTGTGCATTTAAATGCCTGAAAATGCATATGCACATTTTACATATGCATACCTACAAATACAAATGAGATAACACTAGTGTTTTTGAAACTCAAGTCAAATTAATACAAAGTTCTGTCATGAAACTCTAGATGGCACAGGCTGAAACGTCCTTAACTCAATCTGCTTGCAATCACATCATTCTCTATAGGGCACAGCTGATTGGTTCCTGCTGTATCAACAGCCAATGAGCTCGCTGCTCAACCTTCAAATACTTAGTCAGCATTTGCTGTAGCACGCTTTCAGAAACCCTCCACCTTCCCCAGCTCCACGTATAGATCTGCTACGGGTAATTCATGTATGCTGTTGTGTACAGCAGCAGCATGTCTTGCTCACAGCATGTTGTGTATGTATTGGCAGTAGCAGCAATAACAGCAGCAGCGGCAATAACAGCAGCAGTAATAACAGCAGCAGAAATAGCAGCAGCAGCTGTAATAGCAGCAGCAGCAATAACGGCAGCTGCAGCAATAATAACAGCAGCAATAACAGCAGCAATAACGGCAGCTGCAGGAATAATAGCAGCGGCAATAACAACAGCAGCAGTGGTAATAGCGGCAGCAATAGCAGCAGCAGCAGCAGCAGCAGCAGCAGCAATAACAGCATCAGCAGCAGCAATAACAGCAGCAATAACGGCAGCTGCAGCAATAATAACAGCAGCAGCAGTGGCAATAACAGCAGCAGCGGCAATAGCAGCAGCAATAACGAAGCTGCAGCAATAATAACAGCAGCAGTAATAACAGCAGCAATAGCGGAAGCTGCAGCAATGATAACAGCAGCAGCAATAACGGCAGCTGCAGCAATAATAACAGCAGCAGTGGCAATAACAGCAGCAGCAGTAATAACAGCAGCAGCAATAACGGCAGCAGCAGTGGCAATAACAGCAGCAGCGGCAATAGCAGCAGCAGTAATAACAGCAGCAATAACGGAAGCTGCAGCAATAATAACAGCAGCAGTAACAGCAGCAGCAGTAACAATAGCAGCAGCAGTGGCAATAACAGCAGCAGCAGTAATAACAGCAGCAGAGTAGCAGATCTATTCCACCAAGACCAAACGTATCAACATTGTTATATCCATTACCATGCCAAACACCCAGAGTTGTCATGACAGAAATTTGTTTAGCGCTTTTCACAATGCACATTATTTCAAAGCAGCTTTACAATCATGATAACGTTTATAATATCTTCATATGTTCATGCCTTATAGTTGCATTTTGCAGATTAGAGCTGGGCGATAATATAGTTTACGATACAACCAATTAAACAGTTGAGATTTGGTATATTGCTTTTGCTGTATGTATGCAGATGAAGTTGGATAGGCTATACATATATCCAATTTTATAATATACAGCTGGGCAACATTTTTTGATGATACAAGCAATCAGATGAGATTTGCTATTTAGTAGTTATATATCGGCTTGCACAAGTTGGACATGTATATCCAACTTTATATGAAGAATGGCGATATTGTAGTTTCATTTTGCGATGAAATACAAATTTCAAGCAGTTGAAATTTACTATATAGTATATATCACTTCACGTGAGTGCACTGTAGGTATGTGGATAAAGTATATTATAAAGCCAACTTTAGATAGAGAGAGCTGTGCAATGACAATCACGCTGCCTGCTATATTGTGAATGTGAGAGTATTCATATTCAAAGATTTAAAATGACAATCTGTTTCACAGAGTAAAATCAGTAAGACTAGCAATCGAAAAGAGATGTCATTATTGGTCCATTTGAGGTGTTTGGATGAAGGCTTTTCATTCTGATCGCGCTATCCTCAAATTGCCTTTGGAGAACATCTAGGCATGCCTTTGAAGGTGCCTCAGATGTCCTATTATTCAACTTTAATATATCAAACCCTCTTTATAACGGTCAACTGCTCAGATTTTGTACGTTCCTTCCATTTTTGAAAGGTTTGCCTTGTGGTTGCTCATCTTTGCATGCAAATGTAGCACGCGCGCGAGAGAGAGGAGGAGGAGGTGGGGTTGGTGAGGGTGAGGGAAGGTAAAAGCATTTCCACATCAACGCAGTCCTTCAGAGCTTCACCTTCTCTTGAGCCTTTTCATTGTCTTCTAGGCTTTGTGCCTTTTCTTTCTCCCATCACACGCTCTCTGTCTGTCGTTATCCAGCGATGCAGCAGCGCTCAGCATCATCACAGTGCATGAACACAGCTTGCGTACAGATGTCAAAACACAGGTTTTCTTACCTTGCCGTTGTGCGGTGATGAATTTAGCAGCCTCTCCAGCTGGGAAGAGGCTTTGTGGGGCTGTGTGAACGCACGCACGCGCGCGCGCGCTCTCAGTCAGCCTCCCACTGCAGGCTGCCGTTCGCCTGAAAGAGCCCGATGCATTTCTGCCTCCAGCTGCACGCGTGCACGGCCATCTCAGAGAGATGATGCTCGAATCCGCGCATCTGATCTTCCAGCAGCTCCTGCTACCGGTGCCGTGATGGTGCCATGGTGAAAACAAGGTACAATCCACATCTAGAGGATGCGAAAACAGCCTGGCCTGCCTCCTCTTCCCTTTCTCTCTCTGTCTCTCCCTCTCGCTCGCTTCTGTGGGTTGTCTTTGCAGTGTGTGTGTGTGTGTGTGTGGCAGCATCACCTAGGAGACAGTTCACGCCCCCTCTGTCGCCTTGGTGAAGCGTTTCCACGTGAGCGGGTGATTTGAGACGGCAGGTAGTGTCGCGCGCTGATAAACCGGTCAGCTCATGAATAATTCATGAGATAATGAGGGTCATGTACGAAATAACAGCAGTCAGATGACAGATGCTGAATAAACAAATATTTACCACAGTAAACATAGTTTCCAGCAGAAATTGCTTCATGTAGCAACATCTAAATGTGTTTTAATATAAATCATAATACATTAATAGCATATGGGATAAACATAAAAAAATAAAAGTTTTATTTATTTCTTGACTTTTAAACACTAGTGTAAATATTTCTAGGTTACTTTGTTTAAATAAAGAGTTATTTAACATGTTGAATTTATTAAAGTAATCTGAAATCTGAATTTTATTTTGAATTTGGTGGACAAATGTTTTTCCAATAGCCTATTAATACTATTTTAAAATCAAACTTTAATTTTAATCAGCATTTTAATGCAATTTTCTTCAGACCCACACAAAAATAACCCAAATGATTTTCTATTCAAAAAAATAAAGCATTCATGACATCATTTAGCAGGTTAATCATGAAGCCTATTTTACCACTGACTGCACCCGCCGATATAATCAATAGCTTTAAACCGTTCATCTAAAACACAGACATTTGAATTTGAGAGACATTTACATCTCAATTAGTATAAAGCTCATCTATGACAGCCAGAGCAATTCAGAACTATCAATACATAAGATCAAATGTAAAATTATTGCAAAATTCCCTAATAATCACATTGGGCTGGTCTGTAAGTTAATCATCTCCAGTGTGATTTGCTCTCCTGCTGTTGTCTTTCAGAGCTTTTGTTACGCAGCAGTAGGATCAGGGCAATTTAAGTCCATCCCTAAACAATGATGCCCAATGAGCTTTTGTCTTTTGACTTTAGCATATTAATAGGTGAATGATCCTCCATATTCACTGAAGGCTTCAGATCCTCATCACGCAGATTTCACAGCTGAAAATATGAGTCTAAACTTACAACGCATGGAGTTATTCATATGGAGCCTAGAAAGAAAAAGTGATATGTTTTTGTACCATGTAAGCGCTTGACTCTTTTGTCAAGAATTTTTACATACATTAATACATTTACTAAAGTTATTCTATGAGTTTGAGTTGCAGTTTCATTTGCTTTAGGTTGATATTAAAGGGGTGGTTGATTATGATTTACTTTTTTAACTTTAGTTAGTGTGTAATGTTGCTGTTTGAGCATAAACAACATCTGCAAAGTTATGATGCTCAAAGTTCAATGATATTTTCCATTACAGAAATTGCTTTTTAAACGGCTGGTAGGGACTACAACGAGTTTCTTCCTGTTAGTGACATCACAAACCCCCAAATTTACATAAACCCCGCCCCGAGAACACACAACAAAGGGGGTGAGGCCATGTTGGGCTGCTTTAGAGAAGAGGAAGAGTTGTTGTAGTAGAGTGTTGTTGACATGCCATCATTTTACACCGGACTGCTTCACAAACGAGGGTCAATTCAACACAAAAGATTAACATGACGGCACATGCTAGTGGATGAGTTGAATCAACTCCACAGCAACTACATAAATTTATCCACTAAGTTTCATTCTAAAAGTTGTAACTTCTTCCTGAGTCTCTCCATCAGTGTCGACTCCGGTTTGAACAATGTAAGGCTGAACACCGTTACTGACAATCCTCATTTTGGCTGCGTGAGATTCTCCAGCTTTGTTGTTGTTGGACAACCGAAGCGCGAGCTGTTAAAGCTCCGCCCTCTTCTGGAAAGCGGGCCGGACGCAGCAGCTCATTTGCATTTAAAGGGACACACACACAAAAACGGAAATACATTAAAAGTTTCTGGATTTTTCTGTGTATATTAGTTTAGTAAAATGAAATGTTTTAGATAATGCATTGCTTGTTGAATCTACAGAGGCTTCAAACTTATATTTTCTGACTTTTCTTGAAGTTTATTGTTATTAACATCAAATTAAGAAGTTTCTCAGCCCAACTTTTGGATCAGAAGAGCAGCAATGACGAAACGCTGCAAACTTTAATCTGTCTGCACTTAAATCTTCTTCATCTTAAAATACCACCAACACTGAAGATCAACACAGTTTTAATGGATTTTTGACAATCAGAATGTTTTCAAAAACAATATACTAAAGCCGCAACCAAAACTGTTTTGCACTGGAATTGTTATAGCAATGGGTTTCTTTTAATATTGTTTAAATATTACTTTTTTGTTCAAAATTAACAATCCTTCTTCCAAAACATGATGTTGTTTTTCCTAGATTCACTATGGTAAGCCTCTTATAAATGTTTATCAGTGTTGCCAACTGCTTTCACTTGAAAGTAGCTAAAATATTAGCTAAATGTCACTAGATGACATCATAATGGCAAATTCTTCAATCTATATAAATATGAACATAGATCAATGGGCAAAATTAGAATCTAGATAAGGTTTGTCTAAGAAGTTGCTAGATTTGTCCCTAAACTTTTGAAAAAAGTCTCAAAAGGGGCAGGAAAGTCACTAAATCTAGTGACAAAATCGCTAAATTGGCAACATATTTTAGACCTGACGGGATGGTTTTCGCGGGAAATTGCGCACATGCGTCACTCGCCCGTGCTTGTCGCATCATATCCGTGACCCCTTAGAAAGGTTGCTCCGGCTGCTTTAACGCGTGTCTGGTGTGGGAGTGACACAGGTGTCACAACGAGCGAGAAAGGTTGACATGGAGCCGCTAAACCTCGAACCTCCTCGGGAATCAAATGTTTTGCTGAGAGTCTGCTGACAAAAAGGAACGTGACAGAGCTCGTATAAAACAACAATCAACTAATGCTAATCAAGAAGCGATTAAGGTATTTTATTGACAGATAAATTGTCATATCTAGCTCTCTAACAGTAAAGCATTATCTATTGTAAAGCGTCATATTCATCCGCACAGTCACGCAGAGCCGAAGCACAACCAAAACAATGTTCTTCCGCATGCAGTTTTTTTTTTTTAATTAAAATCACGTTTTTTGTTACCACTGTAACACAAAAGTTATATAATAAAGTTAAGTATGTTAGTAAAGCAGGTCATAGCATAATTACATCATACTAAAGCATGCCATTCTTCATCAGTACGGACAAGCTGCTGTGTTACTATTTTAAACCACATCGAGAGAAATAAGAGCGCTTGAAAGTTCTCACTTGATACACACTCGAACATCAGCAGCTTTTAGAGGCTCGTTTCTCAACCCACATCACCCTTTGGCGCCACCTGCTGATGCATCAATGAATTACACGTATAAACGTTTGTTTAAAACAGGTTGATAATCTGTGTATGCATATTAAACTCAAGTGTCATTCATAGAGATTCACTATCATATTCCACATTAGTGTCCTTGCCCCATTACGTTTTGCATTGTTTGGATATGCACTGAATTGGGTCAATGACGTGACGGGTAATTTCTTTGTCCAAAGGCCTTAATAATAATAAAAAAGATATGACATCCAAAGTATGTAAGGTAGTACAACTAGATCTCTTTTATTGAATCCAAAAGGTTTTAATTATATTTTGCTACGTATAAAGCTATTTTAAAGATTTTGAAGTGTCAAAATGTCATTCGGTTTAACCGTCCAAAGGTCAATTGCATTTGTGATTAAAATATCTTAAAATGTAATAAATGTATGTATTTTTTATTCTGGCATGATTTTATAACATCATATATCAACATAGTGCAAAATGGTATTAAAATTATGTGTAGAAGTCGTTGCTTTGTTATGAGAAAGAATGTCCGGAAAAATGAATTTCATTGATGTCATTCGGAGTAACCGATATAAAGGGACCATTTTGGATCAAATCATGCGTTCAATATCATGTGACAGGATGTGACATCATTCTGACACCTGCAAAGGACCACATGGTCATGAAGCAAAGTAACTAACTCTCTCTTAACTATTTGATAAATTCATGTTTTCACTCGCTCATACGCATGTCCCGAAACATCAGGTCATTCGGTACAACCGCTATAAAACATGGAAAATGTTTTAAAAACTTGTACTAACTATAAAATGTTTGATTGTCCTTTTGTTAGTTAGATAGATAGATATCAGCCTGTTCGCATTGTTTGAAAATATCGTCATTCGGTGTAACCAAAAGTGTCAATCGGTAAAACCGAAATTTTGGTTAAACCAAATGACTTTTTTGGTGACAAATTTTGTCCATCTTGTAAAAAAATGACAAAAGCAGTGTTAATTGATTATAAAAACCACAATCTCATTGTTAACACTTAATAAAACTTCAAAATCAATTATCTCCATTATGCTTTTTTACACTTTTAAAAACATTCGTCAGTGACCCATTTACAAATTACATTAAACTCATTGCAATTAAATACCTTTATCCTCTTCCGAATAAACTCTGCTGATAGTGTAGTATAAATGAAGTGCAAATGCAGTTCCTGAAGTCAAAGTACAAGAGCAATTTGATGTCATGGAATCAGTTGCATTTATTGAAGCATTAATTACCACGTCTACAAGCAATCACAATAAAAAAAAACTGTTGCGTTACAAAAAGTATGTATATACAAAAAGAAAAAAATGTATGTACAAAAACACAGGAACAGGTATACACAAACACAACTACAACAAATACTTCTTGTGAGCAGCCTACAGCATTTTTAGGTGTCATCAGTGAGTTTCAAACATCTAAGACTGCAAACACAGTCCATCTGTCTCCTTCAGTTTGTGCTGGAATCCTCAGGCCTTCCGTCGTCTTTCATCTGTAGTTAATGAGCGTGTTTCTGCCAGTAGCGTTCGGCCCGCAGCTCCTCGAAGCAGAACTCTGTGGCTCCGCTGTCGAGCAGCTCTCTGCAGTACATGCTCTGTTCTCGGCTCTTTCCGTCTTCCTGCGTCTGAAGCTGCATGAGCTGCTGTCTCTCCTGCAGCTTCTTCAGCGGCGTCTGCTCTGGTCTGCAGGGCTTCCTCGCTGACAGCACTGGGTTCACCGCAGGATTGATTTTACAGGGAGTTCTGGAGGGGGAAAATGAGGTGAGTACATGGAAATAATAAACAGTTCAGTTCCAGAAGAACAAGACCCATTTAAAGTCAACATGAAATCAAAATTCATCCTATTTACTATTCTACTTTCTCTGCATGTGCTTGGTCTTATTGTTTATGATTCATTAGTGCAGAGTTATTATTGATATCCAAAACTAAAACCAAAACAAATATCAACTGAAATAAGATTTTTATTTTTATATGCTAAGGCAACATTTTCATTTAGTTTAAAGTTGCGACCGACTCAGTATTGTGATGTATTTTCAGAGTGAAACAAATAATAAATGAGGAAAAAGAGGGCGTGGCTTGTTTTTTCCCCGCTGGGAATTGATTGGATCTATAAAAAAGGGGAAATACATATTCAGATTTTGATTAAAGAATATAAAGATGAAAAAAAAAAAAAAAATTATATATATATATTTGTGAATTAACTTGCGTGGATGAATTGTTTACTATAAGACTAGTAATAATGTGCACTAACAAAGTAAATGGGGTCAATTTTGATTTCATGCCGAGTACTAAAAAACGTAAAACTGAAATAAACATTAATAAAAGCTATAGACATATTAAAAAAAAAAAATTGTTTCCGATAAAAATGACAAACAACAAAATTACTAAAACAGAAAAACATAACTAAAGAAATGATAAAAATGTATTCAAAATATTAATAACAATTACAAATGTATATTAATGATACTAAATAGTACATAAAATGATACCATCGACCCAAAATATGATCATCTTTATCCTAAAAGTTTAAAAGGCATCTACTTAGCTTCTTGTAGAAATACATAATTTATATTGTAAAAAAAAAAAAAAGTTTATAAAATGTCTAAAATATATTTTGGAAAATATTTAGTTTCTACTAGTTTGTCACTTTTTTTTTCCTACTCATAATACTGTAAGATGTCATTTATTTTAATCTTATTTTGTTTATTTTAATAAAATTTTGTATTTATTTTAATAAAATGTATGTTTTAATCACATTTATTTACTTATTTTTCAGATTTTTTTGTTAAAACCCATGTTATTATACAGAGTAAAAGAACAAATGTTATTATAAAGGAGCACAAAAGCTTAAGAGATGACACTCACACAGTGGGCGGCTGGTCGTCCTCTTCCACAAACGGCTGGAAACTGGGTTTAGGAGGCGGAACCGCGACACTGAGGCCCGATCTGGACTTGAGGGGCAACTGGAATCAGAAACAAACACAATCAATGCTGATCTATCAGATAACAGCCTCCATTCTCCTTCAACCGCCTCCAGACACAAAACTGACACCTGTTAAACGGGTAATATTAGCATACAGCTCAACACCGACTCGCACCTTCACATTGCTCCATTTCTCAGGTTTCTGTTCATTCTCTTTGGCTCTGGCAGTAGGTGGCGCCGTCCAGATCTCAAATTTGGGTTCTTGCGGCTCAGTTTCAGCTTTATTCTCATCAAATATCACAAGGCGACTATTCTGTTTGGGGCCCAACGGCTGTTTAAACTGGAGCCCACGAGCATCTGTGTGTCATAGCAAAAGAGTGTGACTGAACTGATCTGTGTACACCGCAAACATTCACAACTCGTTTGAAGACAGTTTCTACTCACATCCGGCAGATGCGTTCACTCTGTTGATGGGAACGACAGCCTTTTTCTTCCCTCTGGCTTTGAGCTCAGCCAGTGACGATCGCTGAGGCTCTGAGGGTCCTTCATCATCATCATCGTCTTCATCTCTTTGCTGATCTGTCATGGATGACATCATCTGTCTGCAGACTCGTGCCTGCAAAGCTCTGGAGATCGACACATTTCATTATGAGACCATCTAAACCCTGAAAACACTGCAGTGGCAGCAGTTTAAAGTCAACATTCATAACTTCCATAACGTGATATTTCAGACTGAAACAATATAATCAATGAGAACAAATGCAGGGCACCATTTTATTGTCAATAAGGAATTTATTAGATGGTGAAAAGTATGGAAGCTTGTTTCCACCACTGAATAAAAACATAAAGGTAATAATAACTCGCAATTCCGACTTTATAATTTGCAATTCCGACTTTATATCTCGCAATTCCGACTTTATAACTCGCAAGTGACCCTTCGCCGGGAGTTTGATTGACAAGCGATCTAACCAATCAGAACGCTGAATCCGCCATTTTGTCCGAAAAAGCAGTCAGTGGTTAGAAGATTAACCTCGGTGGACTTAAACTTGAAAAATGGTGTGTACTGACGTCTTTCTGCGTTTGAAACAACATTCCTTCTCATGTTCATTAATGTTTATTTGATGCTATAAATTAACTAGTAGGAAGAGATGATCGGTTCACGAGCCTCTTGAGCTGAGGCGCTACAGCAATCTGTCACGACATATTAAAGAGCCACAAAACGGTTTTTATTGTTCGAATTTCTTAAAAAACTACACAATTCGAAAGCTGGGACTTTGTTTAATATCATAAGTAACCTGCTCTGTCTTGTCTGTCGACGTGTTGTCAGTGTCCTCTTTGCTCCGTGATGTATTTTTTCACTGCGTGTGGCATGACAGCGCCATGGCTTGTCGGACAAAGCAACAGTAACTAAGGGGGGGGGGGGCGGGTCTTTACGAAGGGTGAATTCCGTCTTTATAACTCGCAATTCCGTCTTTATAACTCGCAATTCCGTCTTTATAACTCGCAATTCCGTCTTTATAACTCGCAATTCCGTCTTTATAACTCGCAATTCCGTCTTTATAACTCGCAATTCCGACTTTATAACTCGCAATTCCGACTTTATATGCTCACAATTCCGTCTTTATAACTCACAATTCCGACTTTATATCCTCACAATTCCGTCTTTATAACTCACAATTCCGACTTTATATGCTCACAATTCCGTCTTTATAACTCGCAATTCCGTCTTTATAACTCACAATTCCGACTTTATATCCTCACAATTCCGTCTTTATAACTCACAATTCCGTCTTTATAACTCACAATTCCGTCTTTATAACTCACAATTCCGTCTTTATAACTCACAATTCCGTCTTTATAACTCACAATTCCGACTTTATATGCTCACAATTCCGTCTTTATAACTCGCAATTCCGTCTTTATAACTCACAATTCCGACTTTATATCCTCACAATTCCGTCTTTATAACTCGCAATTCCGTCTTTATATCTCGCAATTCCGACTTTATATCCTCACAATTCCGACTTTATATCCTCACAATTCCGTCTTTATAACTCGCAATTCCGTCTTTATATCTCGCAATTCCGACTTTATATCCTCACAATTCCGACTTTATATCCTCACAATTCCGTCTTTATATCCTCACAATTCCGTCTTTATATCCTCACAATTCCGTCTTTATAACTCGCAATTCCGACTTTATATCCTCACAATTCCGTCTTTATATCTCGCAATTCCGTCTTTATATCTCGCAATTCCGTCTTTATATCTCGCAATTCCGTCTTTATATCTCGCAATTCCGTCTTTATATCCTCACAATTCCGTCTTTATATCCTCACAATTCCGTCTTTATATCCTCACAATCCCGTCTTTATAACTCGCAATTCCGTCTTTATAACTCGCAATTCCGACTTTATATCCTCACAATTCCGTCTTTATAACTCGCAATTCCGTCTTTATATCCTCGCAATTCCGACTTTATAACTAGCAATTCCGACTTTATAACTAGCAATTCCGACTTTATAACTAGCAATTCCGACTTTATATCTCGCAATTCCGACTTTATATCTCGCAACTCCGACTTTTTAACTCGCAATTCCATCTTTATATCTCACAATTCCGTCTTTATATCCTCGCAATTCCGACTTTATAACTCGCAATTCCAACTTTATATCCTCACAATTCTGACTTTATAACTCGCAATTGCGAGAAAAAAGTCAGAATTGTGAGATAAAAAGTCGCAATTACCTTTATTTTTTATTTCATGGTGGAAACAAGCTTGCATAGAAAAGTGCCTTTATGTTTAGAATAACTTGCACTGATTTAACCCTGTAAAGCTTGACAGTAATAAAAATGTAATTTTTTTTTTTTTAAAAATGGAATAGTTGATTCAAACTTTAGACAAAATCTAAAAGAAAATCTAAAAAAAAAAAAAAAGGTTGCAAATGTTTTACTTTTTGCATCATATTTAATATGCCAGGCTGTAATGGCTCATAGTTTTGCTAATTTTGCACTTCTGAATAAAACTGAGCTGTTTTTCCCTCCATATTCTTACTATATCAGACTATATGAGTTGGATGCAGATGCTCATATTTATATGAATATAAATTCTGATGCTTGTAATGTAAATCAATGAGATCTTTATAACAGTATAGCATATACTTGCATCAAATATGATACATTAGGCTTTATAGGATTAATTTTGAATTAATTTTAAGACAGACAAAGATTAATAGACTAAAAAGTAAAAATTGAGTGTAAGTTTCCAGACCTGTGAAACGCATGTAGTTTATCTGCAGGTTCTGCTCCACACTTGACACCATCCTGAAAAACACTGTCAGCCATCTTTAAATTCCCCCTCTTCTCGTGCTCTTCAGACCAGGCGATGTAAAGAGCCGCTTGCATGGTTCCGATTCCTTGAGCCTGCATGTAGCGGAAGACGTCCATCGGGTCAGAACAGCCCTCAGCCTGCAAGCAAATGGAAATAAACAAGTTAAAAATGATGCAATCTGAATCGCTCATCTAAATGTAAGGTCTGTCACTTACAAATTCGATCCAGAGTTCAACGTAGCGAGCGTCATTGTGATATTTCTTGTCAGCTGTGAAGCGTGTGACTGTTCTTTCAAGAAGCACTGATAAATTACTCTCCTTTCCACCCTGTGGGAATGTCTGCTTCGTCCATTTTATGTACCTGCAGAAAAAAAAAAAAGATAATGACTTCCTGCAATTTGCATATTAAAAGTCAACATGCATCTGCTGTCATAATAATCCATACCTGACCCAAACGTCAAGAGGGTCGTCTCCGTCATACAGCCGCAGCTCAGACTCAAACGCTCTGAAAAAGAAAGGTAATATTAATGAGCTGTTCTGGAACATGCATTGTGTTTTATTAAAAAGCCCACTCACTGTTTCTTCTGATTGAGGGCCGTGTGGTTCCCCTCCTGCTGCTGACACAGGGCCTGGTGCAGGGCCGATATGGTACGGCCTTGTCTCAAAGGCTGGATATTTTCTTTACATAATTCCCATTCGGCATCACACTCTGCCATGGCTGGTGATCTGATCTAGAAGTAGAATAACAGATGCCACTTATGAAACTGAATGGTTACCATAATTCATATACAATGGCATCTAAAAGGCACTCCAAATGTAAATATATAATGTTCTAAAAACCAAGATATTACTATGGTGCAAACACATATTAAAGCTCTTAAAGAAATAAAGCAGTAAATGATGTAAAATGCATTAAAAGTAACAAAAACAGCAGAGAAACACATTTGATCAGGTGATATTGTACACAGTTAAAGTCTATCTGCAGATTTATTAGAGTTAACAAATATAACTTACATTTTCCCAACAGTAATCTCCTTAATATTGTTCTCTTCGTCAAAATAAGCTTCTTTATATAGTAAAAATGTTCAAATATGATCTTGATTTCATGAATCGCTCTTTCCTGTGTTGTCTGTTCGTGTTGCTGGAGCAAAACACATTTGAACAAAAACCGGAAGCGCGCCGAAGGAATCATGATTGGATGAACCGCTCACGTGACCACGCGAGGTTCACTGAAACAATAACCGATTATTATTTTTTAAATAAAGATATGTATTTGTGTTTTTAATATAGTTTAATAGTGATTTTATTTATTTTTTAATCCGTATTTTTGTGCAGTATAAATGTTGTGACGGTTTGAGAGCCCTAAGCAAAATACAGCGTGGCTGTCATGTTGCATGCTGGGAAATGAGTACATTTTAAAATTATATTTTTGATTGTTCTATTTATAATTAATTTTAAGGTAATTTTAGGTCATTTAAAATTTTTTAAAGAAGACTCTACACTATTCTGCATGTATTGATTTTTCAAATCACTATAATTCTCATCGCCGCAAGCGAGAAAAACTACATTTCCCAACACACCCCAGTTCTCACAGCGTTTCCTGTATTTACGTTCTCTGATTCAAGAGAAACGCAATAGTGAGAGAATGCAGCTGAATTCGCCTCATACAACACAGTGAATTAAATTATTATAATCCTAATCATTTAAAGTCTCACTACAGCATGCTTTTGTGATTCCTCGAAGAATCTCAATATGGATAATCGCTGTTACTGCTGTGCATCAAAGTTCACTCTCTTCAGAAAAGAGGTTAGCGGCTATAAATACAGATTATTTCATTTAAATACCTTAATTGAAAGTGTTTGACGCGGTTTTGTGTTTTTGCAGTTGGGTTGTAAAAGCTGTGGCCATTCTTTCTGCTCTGGGTGTCTGACATTCAATGCTGTAGTGCCAAAATATGGAAACAGCCAGCAGAAAGTCTGTAAACAGTGTTATGGAAACTTAACAAGGTCTGGAAGCCAAACACAGGTTACAATGTTATAGTATATTCATTAATGCACAACTGATAGGCCTTTTTTGTACAGTTCAGGCAACCAGAATGATGCTGGCAGATGGTCTCCACCTGAAAACTACAAAAAGTAAGAATCTTTAACTAAGTATCAGATGTAAAAATGCCTCAGGAATAACACAAATCTGTGTGCCTTACAGACGGGTTGCTGCTCTTGAAGCCAAACAAGCTCAGCAGAATCAGCCGTCCAGACCTGGAGGTGGAATGAACAACGCTGTGAGTCGGATTTCAACCCGAGGACTCAGTAAAGAGGACCTGGTCATCGCAGAACGACTGAACAAGCTGAAAGAGGAAACCAAGCCAAGTAAGATCTGTCAAAATCTGCTTGATTGTTTTGTCACAAAATGTAACCTATATTATCAGCCAGCTCTAATCTGCTAAATGCACTAGAGGGAATAAAGACACTATAAACATTAACATTAGTGAAAATATATATATATATCATAATTTTCTGTAAAGCTGCTTTGAAACAATGTGTATCACTTATTAGATTGCATTTAAGAAATGAGAAGCATTGATGATGTTTTTCATTTTTGGGAGAAATATTCCTTAAAGCGTAATCCTGTACATGTTCAGTAATTTCTCAAGGGCTCAATGTTGAATATTCATAAATAAAAGGTGTTTTCAAAACGAAGAGCGACGGAGAGTAAGAGTGTAAATAAATGAAAAAAAAATTAGAATAAATTAAAATAAAATTGATTAAATTATCAAATAAATAATACATCTAACAGTACTGTACTATAGTGAGTTAAAAAGATAATATAATGAAAACTAAATCGATAATAATGAAACTTATAAACCATAATGAAACTTAATCGAAACTAAATATTTTCCATATAATATTAATATATATTAGTGTTATATATATATACTCTAAAACCATAAAAAACCTTTGTTACTTGAAATAAAATGAAAATGCACTATAATTGGAATACAATTAAAATATAAAGAAACTTAAAACTTATTTTATTTAATCTAGTTGCCAAGGAAACATTTCTCATTTTCAATTAGTTCAAATTGATGTACTAAAATATCTAAAAATAAAAATAAAAACTAAAAATGAATGAAAACAATTTTTTATTTTTAAAAAATAATAAAACAGACAAAAACTTGCATCAAAAGCTAACGCGCAGCTAAAACTTTCAACTAAAATAAAAAAAACAACAGAAAATATAAAAATAAAATTTCAAAATATTAATAAAAACTATAGTATCTCAGTGATACAAAAATAATATTAGTAAAAAGTTGTTGTTTTAAAAAAGTGCTTTATAAATAAACTTTGACTTTGACTTTGACATTAGTAATAAATATATTCAACTAATAATAATAAAATAATAATACATTTAGTCTGTATAATAACATGGACTAATGCAGGAGTTTTCAACAGTGCAAAAACATTAAATCATTATAATAAAACAAAATAATGATAAATGTGATTTAAAATAAATAAGATTAAAATAAATTACAGATTTATTAAAATAAATAAATAATGCATCTTAGAGTATTATGAGTAGAAAAAATGTAACATAACTTAGTAGAAACTAAATATTTTCCAAATAATATTTTAGACCTTTATAATCTTAACTTTTTTAGATTATAAAGATTATAATTTTAGACAATTATAATCTTTATAATTTTCACAATATAAATTAGGTATTTCTACAAGAAGCTAAAGAAATGCCTTTTAAATTTTAGGATGAAGATGATCATATTTTGGGTCCATGGTGTCATTTTATGTACTATTTAGTAACATTAATATACTTTTATCATTTTTATTAATATTTTGTATGTTTTAATTTTATTATATTTTATTTTTTCTGTTTTCATTTTAATTTAATTTTTTTGTAACTTTGTGTTGTTGTTTTTTTGTCATTTTTACTAGTAACTAGTTGTTGTTTTTAAAACATGTCTATAGCTTTTATTAATGTTCAATTCAGTTTTAGTTTTTTTAGTAGGATTTTTTAGGATCAATAAATAAATACTGATACAAAAAAACATGAAATGTCATTTATTATTTATGTCACAACATTATTCTGTATAGTGCCTCTTTCTCAAAGCAAAAAAACAAAAACACAGCCATATAAAAACAAAGCACAAAAACACTACTGTAAAATTCGATTCCCTGTCCCTGATCTGATATTTCTCTCTGTCCTAACAGAGTCCATACCCTCAGAGAAGGAGCTGGAGTCTCGTCTCGCGGCCTTAAAAGCACCGATTCAGCCCGTGCCTTCAGATAAAGACATGGAGGAGCGTCTGGCCACCTTACAGGGAAGACCTGCGCCCTCTCAAGCCCCACGGCCTGTAACTACATCAACTTTCACTTCAACTGCCTCTATTATGCTTTTTCGGATATGACCTTTTATAGAGCTGTTTGTGAAAGTAAAAGCTCTGCAAAGTTTCAAAGATAAATGGAGTTATTGTCTCCCAAAAGAAAGAAGCGATTCTGAACTGTAATGCCCGCCCATTGTCTGCTTTGCCCCGCCCTCAATCACTGTAGTTGTATCTTAGACTGGAAGAGTTTGGTTCGTGTTGTTCATGTCGAGAAGACGCTGTTTTCTGAGCTGCGAATCACTTTGATGAGATTGATACGGTAAAACCAACGCCATCGTTACTGTTCGCATCACTGTGATTCAAGAGCTGAGATTCAGATATGATAATGAGTGTTTGGTTTCTGACACGTGCTGTAAGCAGTCGACCAATCAGAGCAGAGTAGCTCTCAGAAAGGCGGGGTTTAGAGAGACCGAATCCTTGATCAGACTGTTTCAGACGCTGTGAGAAAAGATCTGATGCTGCAGTGGATATTATGAGAAAAATAGTGTTTTTTGAGCTTGGATGAATGTAAAACTATTATAGGAGACTTTTTAAAATAGCAAAACCAGAATTTTGACAGTTTTATGTGTGTGTTTAATGTGTGCAGGTTCATCAGCCGCCCGACGGCAGGACTCAAACAGAACAGACCAATGATTTGCTCACCCAAATGTCGGAGGAAGTTGCTATTGATAACCAGAATCTATCTTCAGAGGGTAGTTTTATTACTAATTGCGTAATATATTTTTATTTATGAAGTTTAATACCCTGATATGGTTTGTATGGGAAATAATGCATGTTGCTTTGTCGGTTTCAGGACACTAAATAAAAGATTAAGCACAGTTTATAAAGCAATACGCATCTCAAAGTGAACAGTGATTTTACCGTGATTTAATTTTCTTTTTCTCATTTGTGTAAATACAGACGAACCATTAAACGATCTTAATAAACAAGAGGGAGGGGGCGTGAATGAGAACGTGGATGACGGCGAGCTGTCAGTCAAACAGCTGGAGGCGGAGCAGAGCCGTGTGATGGAGGAGGCCATGCAGGAGCTGAAGAGAGACAAACACAACCAGGAGCAGATGCGTGAGATGGCCAAGAGACTGGCTGTACTGCAGGGACAGGACCCCGAACAAGGTGCGTCCACTTCTGCTTTAGTGCTCACTGCTGAGGCCTGATACTCTTAAAGGGACAGTACACCCAAAAATGAAAATTGTCATCATTTACTCACCCTCAAGTTGTTCCAAACCTGTGTTTCTTTCTTCAGTTGAACACAAAAAAATGTATTTTGTGTGTAACCAAACAGTTGATGGTCCCCATTGACTTCCATAGTAGGAAAATAAATACTATGGAAGTCAATGGGGTCCATCAACTGTTTGGCTGTCAAAATATCTTCTTTTGTGTTCAACAGAAGAAAAAAGTTCATACAGGTTTGACAATTTTCATTTTTGGGTGAACTATCCCTTTAAATACGTGTGCTTGATCTTAATGTGAACGATTAATTAGTGCATTCAAAATAATATTGTTTTCATATTGTCATCACGACTTTCTTTGACGTTCCTTTTCTGATGAAGAATAACGGGAGACCACTTTTCACAATCCAATCAAATCTGTCTTAGATAATTGAAATTAAATGTATTGCGAATGACGCTTTAAATAGATGCATAATACAACAATGTTGTTGATGTGTTTGTTCAGTCAGACTGTCAGATTTCCAGCAGCCTGACAGTGATGAGGAGACAGAAGAAGAGGCCATCAGCAGGGTGATGAAGAAGGTCTGTGACGTTTATTGAAGTCTTACAAAGAACCTTTGTCTGTGGATCCTTCGAAGCTGCGTCTGAAATCGCCCCCTATACCCTCATTCACTAGTATTCTCTACATTAGTCCACTAATATAGTGCACTTGAAGGAGAGAATGAAAACGAGTGAGTGAATTTAGGGGTAAAGGGGGTGATTTCAGACACATTGCTAAAATAAAAATCTATTACCCGTTAAGACACACTGAACTGAATTTGTTTTTCGTGATCCTAACAACCTTTTGAACTTGAACAGTTTGTAGATATAGATATGGTGATATAGATAAATTAACTAAATTAATAACTATTGATTCTTACATAGGAATGAATCAATACTGAATTTACTTAAGATGGATAATGATACCATTTTCTTTAAGAGCTGCTGTGCAGCCAAAATTATATACCAGTTATCACTGTAAAGCTGCTTTGACACAATCTGCATTGTTAAAAGCGCTATATAAATAAAGGTGACTTGACTTGACTTGACAAATAAGTATGAATTGCTAAAAAAAAATAGACAAAGTAGAAGCTCAAATATAAGAGTTTTTCATTAGTTTCAGATGTTTTGATCACTGCATCATTCCCACACTTATTTCAGAGTTTCACGACTTTATTCTAACAATAAAAGGCACAATATGTAAGATTTTTGGATTAAAATATCCAAAAACCACTAGAACAGTGTTATATATTGTGTACTTATATTTTCCCAGGTGTTTAAATCCAGAGAAATACACTGCAAAAAATGCTGTTCTTACTTAGAATTTTTGTCTTGTTTCCAGTCCAAATATCTAAAAAATTATATATCTTATTTTTGGTTTGATATAAGATTATTTTGCTTACCCCACTGGCAGATTATTTTGCTTGTTTTAAGGAAAATCTCACTTAATTTTGACTTATTTTTTCTGAAAACAAGAAAATAATTTTTACTTGTCAAGAAAATGCTAACTTTAAGATATTTTGACTAGAAACAAGACAAAAACTCTAAGTAAGAACAGCATTTTTTGCAGTGTAAGCAGTTTTAACCAGGACACGGAGCGTGTCCGTGCGTCGCCTATCAGTGACGTCACACCCATGTTACCCTCGATTTCCGGTTTTATTTTGTAGAAACCATGGAAACACCAAAGATGCTTTAATATATTGTGTTTTATTAGACAGGTGAGCAACTGTTTGGATACATTTATAGACAGAAAACTAATCATGTTATATAGCTCAACACGTTTAGTTTTATTGTTTGAATCTCGTTTTCTTGATTATATTAATATGATATTTTAATATCTTACTGCAGTGTGCAACAAGTGTCTCACAGCAGCTGCCGAGCGAACGCTCAGAGTAACGTTATAACATCATTTTCAACACTCTCAAATGTATCTAATATGATAAACAGAGCTGCTTTACCTCATACTCATGACCGGAAGAAGCAGAAGCGGCGACTGCGGCATAATAAAAGTCCTGCTGCTCGCGAGTCGTGTGTCGCGCTCATCTCTCATTAGCAATCGCTCCAGCCCTGCTCTGCTTCATACTACAGTAATGATAATAATCTCATCCATGAACATGATTTCTGTCCGAGTCTTATTCCGATTCTTTTCCACTGGCTGTGAGGTGAAGACCACATCTCCCATGATTCCGCGCTCAATCTCGGCGTCATCAAGCTACGCCTTTGTTTTGAATAGGCCTCTAGCGGACAGAAATATTACATATTGCACCTTTAATTTATAAATGAAAAATTAGGATCTGAAGTTCAGACCATCTTTTTCAAACGTATTAATTTTCGAAGTAATTAATTACTTCTTTTAAAAAAAGGGTAGTTTTGTATGTCCATGTGGGCAAATTTGTATCTTTACGATCCTAGTTGCTTCTTTAAAAATTCATTTTAATGGTAAGAATAAAACAATAAAATAATTTTCATTATAATTATAATATTTACAATTTTAATATTCTGTGGAAAATGATACGAATGAGTAGATGTGTTTAAACTTTTGACTGGTAGTGTAAACTATTAAAAGCATTTCTGTTAATTGAAATAAGGCTGAAATAAAATAAAACATAAATATTAGTCAAAAAACCTAAACTAAATGAATATTAGAAATGTTGCCTTGGCAATAAACTAAAATAACTTTTAAGTTGAAGCACTAAAATTATTAACTGGAAATATATAAAAAAATAAAACTCAACTAAAACTGAAAAAAATAAATAAATAAAATAAACCTAAATAGCTTAAAATCTAACGTAAAATAAAAATATCAAAATAAAAACTAATTCAAAATATTAATAAAACAGCTGTGGCACTTCCTATAATGACCAGCAGAGGCCGCTGTTCAGACAGATCCATCAGAGCTCAATCTGAAGACTGTGTGTGTTTGTGTGTCAGTTATCAGAGGAGGCGGCTCTAGATGAGGCCAGCGGCTACAACATCCCACCAGAGCTCAGCGGCCCGATGAACAGAGAGAAGGACACATCCAGCAGGAAACCGGTACAAACCCTACACACTTAAACACATGGAGTCACATTTAACCCTCAGGGATTGTTCATTTAGGGGTCACACTTGTATTGTTTGTGATCAAAACAGACCAGAGACCATAATCATATAATATTTTTATTTTTAATGTTAATGGGCTATATGCACAGAGCGTTCTTTAGAACTTCCGCAATAATATAAGCCAGCTGGAAAACGTCCAGTGAGATGACACTGCTGGTGTGTTGAGCATCAGTAGTGTAATACTTAGTTTGTAATCAGAATATAGTCACTTAAATAGTCAGGCATAGCATCAGTTTAGTTATTCAAACATAAGACAGCATAAAAAATAAATAAATAAAGACGTACCTCATTATTCCTCCTCGGCTAAATTCAATTCGACCATCGGTTTTCACACTTTTATGTGAAAAAAAAGCTTAAAAAATTAAATATTTATTGTGCACTTTAGTTAGATTAATTGAATAAAATGTGAGTTTTCACAAATGTGCTGGAATCATTGATCTTGTGCTGCACTGACTGACAGCTGCTGTGATTATAAAGGGAAAGCGCGGTGCTCGCTTTCTATGTTATTCATTCACAAGAAAAGTTATTGTTTTTCATAAGATTTTGTGAGTACTTAACATTTTTAAACTTAGTTATTTTATAATGTTTAATATTTAGTCTAAAACGAAGTGAAAAACGATTAGAGGAAATGGCTGATATGCGCAAATAAATGCTACTTTTCTGCCACCTGCTGGTTATAGTGGTAATTATTGTCTTTTTTATTTTTAAATAAGTGTTTTCTATCAAATGTTGAATTTCCTACATTTTGAAACGTTCAGTTTTACAATGGGGACAATCTCAGAAGGATGAACAAGTAATGTTTGTGGTCATCACATTAAAAATAATATATTTGAAGTGCTGGGGAAAAATGCGTGTGTGTGTCTAATTACAGACACGGCGTTTTTAAACGGTCCCAATAACTTCGTCTTTATTGCAATCAATAAAACTGGTTTATTGGCAAATTAGGTAAATGTGATAACTGTATTAAAATATGAATACAACATTAAAAAGTCAACCATTGATGGTTTTGTGTCGATGTACAGCGAATACAGAATGACAGTTCACCAGAAATGCCCGAGCTGGCTTAATGACAACCAGGAAGTAACCGTGCATATAACCTATTAATATTTTGTATTTTCATGTTACTAAACAATATTCACATCTAAATTATGGACCATTTTTATATAAACATTTTTAAAAAATATTAGCAAAAACATTTTATACTATTTTCCATTCTATTTTAGTGCACTATTTGTTAAAAATGGAGCAAAAATTTTAAGTGCCCCTATTATTCTATTTTTAATGATCCTAATGTTGTTTTGGAGTCTCCTACAACAGATTTACATTCATCGAAGCTCAAAAAAACACTTTAATTTTTACATAATACTCATTGCAGCATCAGCTCTTTTCTCAAAGTGTCTGAAACGCTTCGATCAAGGATTCAGTCTCTCTAAACCCCGCCTATCTGAGAGCTGCTCTGCTCTGATTGGTTCCAGTCTGTTGTGATTGATCGACATCTTACAGAGGGCGGGGGCAAAGTAGACGCTGTTCGCCGGCAGCCAATGGGCTGGCATTATGCAAATTAGCCCGCAGGTTCAGCAGGAAGTGAGACTGAATTACTGACGACTCGTTTTAGCATTTCAGAATCACTTCTTTCTTTTAGGAGACAAAAACTCCATTTATCTTTGATCTTTGAAACTTTGCACTTTTTTTTGCTCACATATCAAGTAGTCACCAAGTTTCATATCACTCTGATGAAGTAGATGGAGTTTTGTGTCGTGTGTGTGTATAATCAGCGTTTCTCTGAAATGTGCATCACGTGTTCATTTGACTCGTTTTAGCATTTCAGAATCACTTCTTTCTTTTAGGAGGCAAAAACTCCATTTATCTTTTATCTTTGAAACTTTGCAAAGCTTTTACATTCACAAACAGCTTTATTACACACTACATGATGGGTAATATCCCAAAAAGCATAATAGAGGCACTTTAATATTTTGTAGTTTGAGGGATTTCATCTATACAAAATTCGTCAATGGGGTATTTACGGAGTAAAAGTATTTAAAATCCATTGAATAGAGGCAGATTCATTTCGTATGATTCTGATGAAGTAGATGGAGTTTTGTGTCATATGTGTGTATAATCAGCGTTTCTCTGAAATGTGCGTCACGTGTTCATTTGTGTTCAGCGGTCTAAATCAACGCTGCCGGCTGCCGCCTCACAGATCCAGCGCTGTAATGATGAAGACAGCGATGAGGAGGATGATGAAGAGCTGCCGTGGTGCTGCATGTGTAATCGAGACGCCACCATCCGCTGCCACACGTGTGAGCGCGATCTGTACTGCTCCCGCTGCTTCAGGTGCGTTCAGGGTGACGTTCAGGCCGCTTCTGAGTGTTACTGAGACCAGCTTCACTAGTACTCCTCAAACCTCAAGTATTACAGTTGAGTGATAGACATGAATTAAATATCACAAACTTCAAGGTAAACTCGTGGTTCTTGGTGCGTAATAGGATTGTGAAACATCTTAAAGAGGAAGCTTGAACAATAACTGAATTTCAACATATGATTCTTTACTATTTCAGTTCTTTTATACTGTTTCACCTTTATTATTCTATTATACTATAAATATCTTATTTATATAAATAGTATATATTTAATATAGTATTTCATCCTCTTTACTCACTAAAGTAATGGAAGCCCAATTCTGCCACATAAGAAGAGAATTCATGCTGTGGTAAATCATAATTATGAGTTTAAAAAAATCTAAATTATGAAATGTTCAGTATAATTATCATTTAAATTTGAAATTATGAGATAAAAAATCATGCTTATGACGTAGAATGTTGAAATTATGAAATACTAAGTCATAATAATGAGATTATGGGATAAAAAGTCAAAATTATGAGATAAAGAGGCATAATTATGAAATCAAAAGTTGAAATCATAACCTAAAAAGTCAAAATTATAACAAGTCAAAAAGTCATAAATATGACATAAAAAGTCAAAATGATGACTTAAAAGTCATAAATGTTTTTGTCAATAACTTAAAATCTTATCATTTCAACTTTTTATGACAAAATTATGATTTACCAAAGCATGATTATTGGATAGAAAGTCAAAATTCTGACATACAAAATCATAATTATGAAATCAAAAGTCAAAATTATGACCTAAAAGTTGAAGTCATAATTATGACTTTTTCTTATAATTATGACTTATGACTTAGTATCTCACAATTTTGAGTTTTTGGCATGATTATTATTTACCAAAGCATGATTTTTTTTCTTTATGACATACAAAGTCATATTTATGAGATTAAAAAAGCGTAATTATGAAATAAGTTGAAATGATGACCTAAAAATTCACAATTATAACAAATCAAAAAGTCGTAATTATAATCTTATCATTTTGACTTTTTATGACATAATTTTGAATTACCAAAACATGATATTTTTCCCCCTTTATGACATACCAGTCATAATTATTGGATTGAAAGTCAAAATTCTAACAGACTTAAGTCATAATTATGAGATAAAAAGGCATAATTATAACATAAAAGTGAAAGTTATGACTTTTTTTTATTATGATGGCTTAGTATCTCACAATTTTGACTTTTTACATGTTTTTGACACAATTATTATTTACTAAAGCATGAATTTTTTTCTTTTTATGACATATTGTCATAGTTTTGACACAAAAAGTCTAAATTATGACATACTAAGTCATTTTGTGATAAAAAGGCATAATTATGAAATGAAAACAACTCCTAAATATGACCTAACAAGTCATAAATATGAAATAGTCGAAATGATGCCCTAATAAGACATAATTATAACTATGACTTTGAATCTTATCATTTTGCCTTTATATGACATAATTAGGTTTATGACATAATTATGATTTTCCAAAGCCGGATTTGTTATTCTTTATGACACACCAGTCATAATTATTGTCAGGATTTGACATTGTGCTGCTCGAGTTGACGGAGTTGAACTCTGAATCTTGACACATTGAACTCTTGTCAGGAATCATTCACTGGGATTTTTCCATGAGATCTCTTCCAAGTGATGTACTGATCCTGCAATATTAATCTGTGTCATATTTTCCCTTCATTCTGCCACAGGGAAGGCCACGACAAATACGACAGGAAAGAGCATCGCACTTCCACATACACGGCTCCTAAGAAAGGCAAGAAGAAAACATGAACCTCAATGCGCAGCAATATACATATATTAGATGATTAACATATTTAACTCCTCATGCTTTTGATCTACACCTCTCCGATAGCCAGCAGAAAATAATAATGTTGCTTAAACATGTTATGGACAACACAAAGCAGCCTTAGACTCAAGATTGTTAATATTATGTCATTGTGAACTCCAATAAAACACTTGAACTGACAGCAGGTCATGTGCTCGAGAGAACTAGTCATGTGTTTCATCATTTTACCTGCATCTTCTGATCTGTATGGCTGTATTTTGTGCATTCGTGTTCATGTCAGTTGTAAAGCGTCTCGCTCTCATTCATTTACACACTAAAGAAAGATCTTTTCTGGAGACTTCTCTGTGTTCATTAGACCAGATCTGTACATTATCTTCCCTGTGCTGGCATTTCCATGTTGTCATGAATAATGAAACGGACAGTACTGAGAGCAAGCAGACGCTGTCGGGTTGTCACACAAACAGATGTATGACAGGAAGTGGAGTGCATTAGTGTTTGAGAGCGATACTGACGCTCTCTAGAGAGACATTTAAGATGCTACAGGACTTGTTCTTGCTGTGTTGTTGTGTGTTATTGTTGTTTTGTGCTTTAGATTTTTCTCAGATTCACTGGTACAGATCAATAAAAAACAAACTCAATACAAATAAATGGAGAAAAGTGGCTTTTGTGTAAGATGTGTATTATACACACACAGGGTTTATCAGCACATCAGCAGGTTTCAAGTGTTGTCACTTTATGACCTCATTAACATATTGTGTGTGTGTGTGTGTGTGTGTGTGTACAATAGACCAGTGTTTGTCCTTCAGCCCACATACATTCTGTACTTACTTCACACACCAACGACATAGTTATGAACTAAAACCTCTTTAGTCATGGTTTTTACTTTACTTTATTTTATTTTACTGTTATTATTTTGTATTTTATTTTTACTTTTATTTTATTGATCTTATTTTACTTAGAATTATTTTTTTTTATCTTATTTGCTTTTGCTTTTATTATTTTATTTTACTTTTATTGTATTGTATTTTTTCTTCTATTATTTTCTTTTCTTATTTTTCTTTTATTATTTTATATTACTTTTTATCATTCTATTTTCTCATTTATATATATTTTTAACTTTTATTTTATCTTATTTTACTTTTATTTTACTATTGTATTTTGCTTTATTTTGTGATTTTTACTTTTTATTTATATTTATTCTTTTATCTTATTCATATTTTATTTTACTTTTTATCTTATTTTACTTTTATTTTATTATATTTTGCTTTTTTTGTGTGTGGTTTTATTTTACTTTTCTTTAATTGTATTATTTTTTATCTTATTTTACTTTTTTAATTTTTTTTCTTAATTGTTTTGATTTCCCTTTATTGTATCTTATTTTATTTTACTTTTATTTGATCTTTTGTTTTTATTTTATATTACATTTTTGTTTTATTTTATTTGATCTTTTTATTTTATTATTTTACTTTTATTTTATTTGATATTTTATCTTAATTGTTTTGCTTTTATTTTTATTGTATATTCCTTTTCTTTTTTCATTTTAATATTTTACTTTTATTTTTATCTTAATTGTTTCGCTTTTATTTTATTATTTTATCTTTTTTATTTTATCTTACTTTACTTTTATTTTATTATTTTATATTACTTTTCTTTTGTTTTATTTTATTTGGTCTTATTTTTATTGTATTTTATTTTCCTTTTCTTTATTATTGTATTTTATTTATAGCATTACACTTGTATTTAAACTCATTGGGCAGTTCTGAATCTGTGCGCTGTTGTTTCTCTCCTTAGGCAACACTATCACAAACAGCTGAGGTCAATGACTAAACTGAGAAATGCCACCATAATAGTTAACATTCAACAAGAATCTTTACTTTTATTACCACTGCATGTACTTTTGCTTTCTCCAGCATCTGTGTTTACGGGTGTGTTATAACGTGTTTTATATTTCACTGGCCTCACGCACTGTACTTTGTGTTTGTGTCCTCCTTCTCCTTCTGAATAATTGACCCCATAAACCTCCATTACTTAGAGCAAGTGCACATTTTTCCTTCAATTTGGGCGAAATTATTCGATCACATATTCTTATGTCACGGTGTTAATTGAGTTGTGCAGTGAATATCAGAGTAGAACTGAAATCAGACAATGGCAGAATGTAAGAAAGATATCCTGGATTTTTGATTTATTATCAAGAACTGAATCTAAAATCTTGAAATTATTTATTGTTACATACAACACTTGTCAGAACAAAATATATATAAATAGGGAACAAAATGTACATGTCACAAAAAAAACATCTCCTTTGAGTAATAATAGACAATCTGCAATGCAACTCTACATCTGCTAGGAGAAACTGTACAGAATTATTAGTGGTCAAAAACACTGTTTATGGAAGCTTCCGTCATTGACCCGTGTGTGCAGTCAATTTTTATAGTTCTACTGTAGAAACATCCACAGACAGACACTCAACGCTCTACACATACTGGGAGGATTGTGGGCGGGGCTGTCAAGGGAGGGCGGGGCCAGGGGCAGGGCAGGGCTGGGCTGGGCTGGGCGGTTCACGTTATCAGGAAAAATCCAGACTTTGACCTAATACTATTTCTTCAGACATCCTGACATCTTACGAAGTCCCTTCATCCGATAGAGCAGCCCGTTGATAAAGTCCTGTGGAGTTAACCATGACGTTTCAAAGTTAAAAACCATCTGTGGTGAGGAAACGTATCGATAAACAGCTTTTTACACTTGCATTTTTATCAGATTTTTAGGGGGAAGCACTATAATTGACTATATTGAACTAAAGCCCATTTCCGCCACATTAAAAAAAATCATGCTTTGGTAAATCATAATTATGAGATGAAAAGTCGAAATTATGACATACTAAGTATGTCATAATTTCGACTTTTTCATCTTATAAATATGACTGTCATAACTATGACAGAAAAGTTGAAATTATGAGATTAAAAAAAGTTGACATTAGACAAGTCATATTTGACAAAAAGTTGAAATTATGAGATAAAATTCAAAATTACGACATATTTAGTCATGAGATGAAATGTGGAAATTGACATGAAAAAGTCATTATTGAGATAAAACATCAAAATTATTATATGCTGTCAAATTTATGACATAAAAAGTTGAAATTATGATGTACTTAGTCATGAAATGAAGAGTTGAAATTATGACAAGTCATTATGAGATAAAGTTGACATTAGACAAGTCATATTTGACAAAAAGTCAAAATAATGAGATAAAGTCAACATTAGATATACAAAGTCATAATTATGTGAAGTTGAAATTATGATACTAAATCATAATTATGACATAAAATGTCAATTCTGAGACAAAGTCAAAAATTTACATACTAAGTCATTTAACAAAAAGTCGAAATTATGACATACTTAGTCATGAGATGAAAAGTTGAAATTATGATGTCATTTATGACAAAAATTCAATATTATGAGATAAAATGTCGAAATTATAATGTACTTAGTCATGAGATGAAAAGTGGAAATTGACATACTAAGTTATTATGAGATAAAACGTCAAAAATATTACATACTAAGTCATATTTATGACAAAAAGTTGAAATTATGAGATGATAAGTCAAAATTATTACATACTAAGTCATTTATGACAAAAATTTTGAAATTATAAATCAAAATTGACTAGTCATTGAGATAGTCGGCATTAGTCATATTTTTGATATAAAAAGTCGAAATTATGTCATAATAAGTCATAATTATGAGATGAAGTCAAAATTATGCCAATCATAATTATTAAGTAAAATGTCAATTCTGAGACAAAAAGTTGCAGTTATGACATAAGTCATAATTATGAGATGAAAAGTCGAAATTGACATACTAAGTCATATTTATTAAAAAGTCGAAATTATGATTTTTTCCCCTGATGTGGTGGAAATGGGCTTCCAAAACTGAACTGAACCGAATGATACTATCATCTTCAGATTGTATTTCTCCATAACTGAAGAACTGAAACAACATTAACACGGTTATTTAGTTGTTCATCACTGCAAAGCTGCTTTGAAACAATCTTGTATAAAGCGCCATAGAAACAAAAGTGACTTGACTTATGATAAAGTATGAATAATTGGTTAATAACTGGAAGTGTCAGTGCATTTGTCTTACCTCCTTTGGCTTTCCACATTCTTGCAAAAGCTCCTGTTAAAGCAGAACAGCAGGTACAATATCTGTTCATATGTTTGTCATAAAGTCATGGATGCATATTGATGCTCAGTGGCATGCAGTGGTTATAGCTGAATGTGAACGTACATGCAGTCTCGATCTCTGCTCTTCATCTTTCAGCTCCAGAAGTTCATCGATGTCGATCTCCAGCTCAGGAATCTCTTCCTCCTGCACACAGACAATCGATGCGGCCGTTACGCTCATTACTGCAGCTAACACAGATCAGTTCATTATTATGAAGGTTGCTGGTCCAGAGATACTGCGCATGTCATCAAACTATACAAACCGTATATGTATGTTATATATCACATATATCTTGTGTGAGACTGTCCTTTGAGTTTAAGCTCAAAGTGTTTCTGCATCTCATCTCTGCTGGAGTCTTTAAATGGCATCCGCTCTTAAAAGCCTCACAAATTAGAGGGATAAGAGAGTTGACGACCCCCAGAGTGACACCGCATTACCAACCGCACGATTAATCGCTGCACATGAATATTACAGGAACTCCGAGATGAGAACTTTAGAGGAACTGCTATGTTAGCAGGGCGCTAATGACCTGCGGGGCAGATTTTAAAGAGCTGGTGTTTCTATTAGGATACGTTGAAGTTATTCCTGTAATTATTCAAACATAACAGCTACTGCATATCATGGTTTTTATACTGGTAATATGATGAACAGACACAGACGTTAGTGTTGTTATTGTTAACTTAATCTAAAAGTATTAAAAATAGTTTTAAAATTTTGTTTATTGAAGTAAAGCTAAATATATATATATATAAATGAAAAAAATATATATATAAATGAATATATATATATATGAAAAAAATATATAAAAATGAAAAAAAAAATATATATATATATACATATATGAAAAATATATATAAATGAAATATATATATATAAATGAAAAAAAATATATATATAGATGAAAAATTATAAATGTTGCATTGACAACTAACAAAAAATAAAATAACACTGAAATATTAAAATGACTAAAGCAAAAATGGTAATAAAAATTCAAGCTAAACAGAAATATTAAAAAAAATAATAAACATGACAAAAGCACAAATGACTGAAACTTAAACTAAAAGTTACTTTGAAATATAAATACATAAATTAATGCATTAATATCCGAAATTAAATAAAAATTAAACTTAAAAAAAAAACTTTAAGGAAATAGTAATGTTTACAACTAATATAGGCCTAAATAAAGTTTAAGAACTAAAATTACTAAAACTGAAATAAAAGTAAAATAGAAATATTAAAAAAATAAATAAAAATGACAAAAGCACAAATGACTAAAACTTAAAAAGCACATTTAAAATATGAATACAATACATTAATAAATCTGAAATAAAATAAAAATGAAGCTTAAAAAACAACAAATAGTAATGTTGTCTTTACAACTAATTGAAATAAAATAAGTTTAAATACTAAAATAACTAAAAAAAAAATATTTTTTTAAAAACTAATAAAACGATAAAAGCATGTATTAATAAAACTTAAACTAAAAAAAGTACATGAATATACACAATACATTTAATAATAAATCTGAAATAAAACAAAAACAAAATAGTAATGTTGCCTTGTCAACAGAAATATTTGAAATAAATAGGACTAAAATGTCTCAAATTGAAATAAAAATAAACTTAAATTAAAAAGACTAACTACATTAAAAAATGCAAAACTGAAGATAAAAAATAAAAGCTATTTAAGTACGAATAGGCCTACACACTTCAATGCTAATCATATAATACTAAAATACTCAAACAGTATGACTTTTTTTAGCATCATGAATGATAGTTTTATGGTCATGTTGTAATTTTTTTACAGCTCCTGATCTCTGTCTGCTTTCATTTAAACAGCAGAGTGAACGATCTGACTGACATCAACAGTCATGAAGGTGAATCATTCCTCTAATGCTAATAACCGTACAGTCACAGTAAAGGAGGGAGTGTCGTGCTCTCTGCTAGCGTTAGCGCGCGGGTGTGTTGTGTTTTGTCTGAATGAGATTTCACGGGATGTCGGGCGGCGCTGATTCCCTAATGTGGATCCGTTACTAATCTGATCTTCCTTCCCGGGTTTCCTGCCGCAGACTCAGAGCATCAAAACACGCTGCTGGACATAAATACTACAAACTATCTTCGCATAATGTGGAAATGATCTTCTGAAACACCGCTGGATGTTTGACCCGGAGAATATGATAGCCTACAAGACCATCCGTACAAAAACAAATCAATTCCAACTACTTTAGCTTAAAAAGTTAATTAAAAGTCATTTTAACTTTCAATATATGAATATATAACCAACCCTTCTTCAAAAACGTCTTACCTTGATTCATTTTTTTAAACCTGACGGGACGGTTTTGGCGGGAAATTGCCTACATACGTCACTCGCATCTCGTCATACCCGAAGGTGCTCCGGTTACTTTGACACGTTAATGGTGTGGGAGTGACATAGGTTAGTTGTCGTAACGAGCGAGAAAGGTTGACACGGATCGTTAAATGTCGAAACTCTGGGGAATCACCCGTTTTAAAGAAACGCCGAACAGAGGAGAGTCTGCTGGCAAAAAGAGAACGCGACAGAATCAACATCGGTTTGGCTTTTCGGAGATGGCGAGAACTGGACTTGAAATGTTGTAAAAGCGACACAGAGATGATGGATTTATTATTCAACAGTTGAGTAAGGTATTTTATTGAACCTATAAATTGCCATTGTTAAGCACTATATTGTGAAGGTTCATCATCCGCACAGTCGAAGCACAACCAAAACAGTGTTCTTCCGCGAAATCATGCAGTTTTGTTTTTTAAACGCTAGAGGGCATTTACATTTACCTTATTTTATTAAAGAAAATATTGTCTAACTTAAAAAAAAAAATGTTAAAGTTGGTTACATTTTTTTTATGAGTTTCACTAATGGGGAAAAACATGTTGCCATGACTTATTGATCATATATTTTTTACAGTGTGGTAACCGTTGACTGCTAAATTATCAACTATCATAGTTACTGCAATTAGCTTATTATTCTGATGCTACAAATGATAAGATCAAACCTCTAGTTCTAAGTATTAAAGGCATAGTTTATGCAAAAATGAAAATTCAGTCATTAGGGGTTCGAGGGTGTAGCGTTGAAACCCTATTGTAATTGTTAAAATTTCCAAGAATCAGCATTCTCCCCTAAAAGTGATTGGGCGGACCAAGCTGTAAGTCGTAGAGACTTGAAGGGCTGGTAGTACTCACATCATCTACAACGTCACCAAGGTTCGCCCTGATCAACCTGATGGGGGCGCTACAGCGGTCAAAAGTACAAAAACGCTCAAATTTTGGCGAAATTTTTGGGTATTTTGGATTTTTTTGAAAAACGTTTGTGAACTAGTCCTAGGTTTTTGACTCGATCGGAACTAAACCAGTGCAGCGACATTCTCAGGAGTCTGATTCTCAATAGTTATCAAAAAAAGTTGAAATTTCGATTCACGGTCCCTAAGGACCGCCAAAACGTTCAAAGTGGGCGGAGCCACTTTTACTCAAATGGCTATAACTCGTGAACAAAATGAGATATTTTCACCAAACTCAGCATGCGTATGTAAGAACTCATTGTGTGGTCACGTGAAAAAGGACGCGGTGACTGGCCACTTAGTGGCGCTATAACAGGAAAAAAACATGAAAATGGCTATAACTACTTCGCCGTTAGTCCGATCGACTTGAAAATTGGCATGCAGTGTCTTTGTCCAAGGTTCCATGATTGTCTATGAGGACATTGACGCAATTTAAAAAACATGTCCGCCATCAGCCAATGAAGTTTGACCACCTATTAGACAAGGTTAACGGAGGCCGATTGGATTGAAACTCAGTGGGCATGTTCGACTCGTCTACTCACCAATCTACTTTTGCGAACCAATCCTAACACCGTGTCCTAACCAGATGCGATGCGATAAGATTCCAGTGACAAACAATTTGACTGTCCACACTAGACACTATGCGAAAATGAGAAGCGATAAGATCAATCAAAAAACACAGCCATTCAGAAGAGAGTGTGGGCGGGCTCTCTCGGCAAGAGCACAGCGGACACGATGAAATGGGCAAGTACTTAGTAAAATTTATAAATATTACACAATTTAAACATTGTTTAAAGTACATACGGAGTGACTGAACCAATCAAACATTGAGTTGACAGTTTGAACGTTCTTGTGCCCATTTATTTATTTTCAAGATCTGAGATGAATTAGCCAGTGTTGATTTCATTACAGCTAAAAAGCTGGGAACACAGAACGATATTCAAACTTACGTTAGATGCTTTTAACATTAAATAAAGCACATAAACAGTACCTGATATTATCATTGCCATACTTTGTGTTGCTGTTCCAGCTGTGACGTCGCAGAGAAATAGAAACCGTTTCTAAAATAGAATATTCGCGGCTGGTTAGGACAAAAACTCAGATTAATATGGAAAAGATGCCTTTTATCGCGTGTCGCGGCATTGCATCTCGTCTGGTTAGGACACAGTGTAACTTTTTCGCCTGATCGGAACCAAACTGGTGCAGTACAATTCTCTGGACTCTCTAGATCAATAAAAAAAGTTGAACTTTACCCTTTGGATAGCTATAACAGGGTCATTTAGAAAAGGGGCGTGGCCAAGTGCCTACAAAAGCCTATAACTCCTAAACGAAAACTCGTAACTTCATGAAAATAGGTGAGCACATGCAGCATATGATTCTTAAGAAGCATGCCAACTTTTATGGAGATTGGACCATAGGTACCGCTATAACTGTTAAAAAGCTTTAAAAACCATATATTTCCTATGGTAAACTGCCTGTATTGGCTGTAAATGGTCTTTTCCTTATATGTTTTAAGTGGTTACATGCTTGCTAAATAAAATATAATACTTTTCTACACATTGGCGTAAAGGCCTAAAAATGCTTGAACCCCGATATTTGCTGCTCGCAGCTATATTTATTTTAGTATTATTCTCAGAACACAAAAAGCAAAATTCATGTTTGTGCTTGTTCATATAATGACAGTAAATGATGCCCTTCAAGCTTTAAGAAAGAATGCAAAAGCTTCATAAAATAATCCTATGCAACTTTTAAATTGCTCCTTTTGTGTTCTGAAAAAGAATAAAGTTCACACAGCTTAATACAGACACCTGAGTGAGTAAATGACTGATTTTTCATTTATCCTTTAAAGTTGAGTGTGTGAGACATGCAGTCATATGTCATGTGTCTTTTCACACCAGACACCTAGCAACCACATAGCAACACTCTAGCGACCCCCCGGCAACCACTCATGCGTCCTTTGAAATAGTTTCTTCAAACTCAAACTCATATATCATGTTAACAAAAGCCAAAAACGTGATTTGAAGTCAAGGTTGGGCAGAGTAACTGCAGGATCCAATGAGCTCACGCATAAATTAGAGATGCTCATGAATAATGCAGCGGTTGACACAGTGGGCGGACTGTTACAGGCTTCCACACGGAAGCGTCAGAGAACCTTCAGAGTGAAACTCTTCCGCCGGCCCATGAAATATTCATTATCTTGGCCAAAACGTGGACAAACGCACCGCCACTCCCAAACCACAGCCAGCTGAACTTTGTATTCTCAAGCTCTTTATAAAAGCTCTGTACAGTATCTGCTGCCTTAAAAGAACAAATAACACATGCACTGATCTGAACTACATATAATGATCCACTATAACCTTAAGGCAAGACACTACAGGCAAAAACATTGTTTTTCATGCACTGCTCAAACTTTTCATAATGTGCTGTTTCAAACTAGTGGAAAGAAAACATAGTGTTTATTTCATTGCACTTTATCTATTTGCGTCTGTAGATTTCAATCTAAAAACATCTCTTTAAAGGCATGAGTTTGAGTCAGAAATCTCCACTTTACCAATCTTTACAGTTTATTCTTATCTATATTCAGAAGGTTTGTTCATATTCCTAAAAACATGGTGACAATGTTTTTTTTTTTTCTGTCTGTTGACAGTATTTTCTGATTTATAGAGTGATAAAAAGAGAAATCCAGAATCCCCTCTGGAAAAAACTTGATAATGACTTCAGTTAGTGTGTAATGTTACTGTTTGAACATAAACAACATCTGCAAAGTTACAACGCTCAAAGTTCAACGCAAATGGAGATATTTTCTTTTAAAGTCCCCCTGTAGTCAATAATTTTATCCCTTAACTCATCTTTGATCACCAAAATGTCATATTTAAATGTTTTTTCCTGTAAAAAAAATTCTTCATGCCTTAAAATAGCTTGAATGTAGGTGTACACCCTTGCCTCATTTAATATACGTGGATCAATGAATATGCAAATTAGCCCCGCCTCCACATGCTCACACCAGCTCAGAGATCCACTCGGTCAACTTACTGAGGTAAACGCTGCACAATGGTATCGCTCTTTAGACACATAACAGTAATTAATATGATTAATAAGTCACACAGCTGTCTCCTAACAATCAGTATCTTTACAAACGCTTTGAACAACTCAGAACGTCGGTGGAGAAAGACACATTCATCGTAATATACATCATACACCTTTTTCATATCAACAGAAAAATATATCGGATAACCTGGCTTCTCTCGAGACTCCCCTGCTAGTTCGCTGTTAATAATATGCTAAAACCCACCGGCACGTTGACATGATTGGTTACAATGTACTTCTTCCTGAGTCTCTCCATCAGTGTCGACTCCGGTTTGAACAATGTAAGGCTGAACACTTTCGTCATTTTGGCTGCGTGAGATTCTCCAGCTTTGTTGTTGTTGATCAACCGAAGCGTGAGCTGTTAAAGCTCCGCCCTCTTCTGGAAAGGGGGCCGGGAGCAGCGGCTCATTTGCATTTAAAGGGACACACACAAAAACGGCGTGTTTTTGCTCACACCCAAATAGGGGCAAATTTGACAAGCTATAATAAATGATCTGTGGGGTATTTTGAGCTGAAACTTCACAGACACATTCTGGGGACACCAGAGACTTATATTACATCTTGTGAAAGGGCATTATAGGTCCACTTTAAGTCTAATATGTCAACAAAATCAAACAAGAAGAATTTTAATGCAATGTTCATATTTCTGCTCTGGAAATGTATGCAATTTAGTGCATATTTAATAAAATAATGTATCATTTGCATATTTAAACATAACATTTCAGAAATCTTGTTTGCAATTCTTAATGTAATCAATCAACTAGTGAAGTATGATGATTTTTTAGTTTATTTTTATCCTGTTGTGTCTTGCCTTAAGCTTGTAAATCTGCAGTGTAGAAGGATTACTGTATCTCAGAGATGCACAAGAGCCACAGAAAACATGAAAGCGTTGCTCTTTAAACGGAGCTGCTTTATCATGTATTTGGGACACAGCAGATGTCTCCCCCTCAAAGCCTGCTCCATTTAAATCCCCTGAAAATCCTAGAAAATAATGATATAAGCCAGTGTTTCTGTACATGCGTGTTTGTCAGCAATCAGTCAGTGTGTCATCTGACGGCTGCAGCAGAGTAAACACACACACACACACACACTGAAAAGATGCTGGACAATCTGCCACTTAACACTTTCTCTCACATAACCATGCTGAAAGATCTCCGGAGCTAAATGCTTGAATGTCCCACATGTCCTTGAGTTTAATAGTAACAGGGTCAGACATTAACCAGCACCGACACCAGCGAACCGCATATTCATAATGTGGGAGCTGAAATGATTTCCTCTGTTCTTGTAATCTGTTATCTAACATTTGATTTATTCTCATCTATTCTAGTGCCGGTAATGCGTTTAGTGACCTCGCTGTTTCAGAGGTGAGTGTTGTTGAATGTCCCAGCTGACAAAAATATGTTTCGCTAATGTTCATATTAAGTTATGAAAATGTTTTCCTGTGAACATTCACAAGGCCTAGTTTTTTTTTTTAAATGTTTTAAAAGCTTTTGTACGAACATTCCGTTTTATCATTCTTTAAACATTGTTACTTTTGAATGTTCTCTGAATGTTCTGAAACAAGTTAAAACATTTAAAAAATGTTAGATGAATGTCAAACTAAAATGTTTCAGAAAAACACCATCCATGAATGATGTATAAATAATGGTTTTGTGCTAACGTTTTGAGAACATTATTAAAGGATTAGTTCACTTCAGAATTAAAATTTCCCCATGTCATCCAAGTTTATGTCTTTCTTTCTTCAGTTGAAAAGAAATGAAGGTTTTTGAGGAAAACATTCCAGAATTTTTCTCCATATAGTGGACTTCACTGGGGTTCAACGGGTTGAAGGTCCAAATGTCAGTTTCAGTGCAGCTTCAAAGAGCTCTACATGATCCCAGACGAGGAATAAGAGTCTCATCTAGCGAAACCATTGGTCATTTTAAAATTTTTTTCAAAAAAATTATACTTTTTAACCACAAATGCTCGTCTTGCACTGCTCTGTGATGCGCCACACATTACGTAATCATGTTGGAAAGGTCACGAGTGATGTAGACGGAAGTACCAATCCAGTGTTTACAAAGAGAACATGCAAAGACTAAGTCAAACGCCATTTACAAAAAAAAAAGGTAAAACAAGAATGTCGGACGATTTTGAAGTTGGAGGAGAAAATGAGAGTTTTTCGCCCTACCGCGGTACTTCCGCCTACGTCACAAGTCACCTTTCCAACATGATTACGTAATGCGTGGAGCATCGCAGAGCAGTGCAAGACGAGCATTTGTGGTTAAAAAGTATATAATTTTTAATTTTTTTTAGAAAATGAGCGATGGTTTCTCTAGATAAGACTCTTATTCCTCGTCTGGGATCATGTAGAGCTCTTTGAAGCTGCACTGAAACTGACATTTGGACCTTCAACCCGTTGAACCCCAGTGAAGTCCACTATATGGAGAAAAATCCAGGAATGTTTTCCTCAAAAACCTTCATTTCTTTTCAACTGAAGAAACAAAGACATGAACATCTTGGATGACATGGGGGTGAGTAAATTATCAGGAAATTTTAATTCTAAAGTGAAATAATCTTTTAAAGACCACATAACTTTTAACAAACATTCTATAAACGTTACTGGAAGAACATTTGCTCATAACTTTGAGAGAACCTTGTCAGAACGTTCTGAGAACATTCCCTGTTCGCTGAAGTGGAACTAACGTAACATGAAGTGGATGTTGATAAAAGACTGAATGTGTTTAAATTCTCCAACAACTCTAAAACCTGAAAATCTACAGTGATGGTAAACAATAGAGAGCAGAAGAATCAAATACAGTGACATATTTTACATATATCATAGCAGTGAGTGACTGATATTTTGCGCTTTATTTACATCTACTTTTGTATTTGATGTTTCCATTTCAGACATAATTGTTCATAATATTGAACATTTCTTTTGTTTCATTTGAGGTATTTGATGCAATTGCAAGACAAACAGTGCGATAAGAAATACACTCTCATAAAGGTAAAAATGCCTCTGATTTCTGGTACTGAAATCTTACATTTTTGATACTGAAGCAATAAGAAATTATTATTTTTTCCTTGATACATTTACATTTATGCATTTGACATTTGCAACTCACATTGCATTCAAGCTATACGTTTTGTTCAGTTCATGCATTCTCTTACTAGCATCATGCTCTAGTGCTTGAGCCATGTATTGTTCTGGTAGCTGTACTCCAGTGTACGGCCTGCAGTCATATGCAAGATATCATATCACCAAAGCACATGGTGCAGTTTATCATGTTATCAGGGTGGGTTAGATGGTAAGTGAAAGGCTGTAGGTTCAAACCCCCATATAATCATCAGTAAAACACCTCACTACACCAAGGAGATTGTCACAGGAATAAATTAAATGATAAATACTAATTATTCCTGTTGCTCAAACACTAGGGCATGGCATTGGCAAAGCAAAGGGGTTTGATTCCCAGGGAATGCATGAACTGATCATCACACGTACCTGCCAAAATGCATGAATGTAAATTAGTCCTATTTTGCTCCTGTTATCTGTATTATTAGACAAAGATGTGTTTATCTAACCAGAAATCTCAGTTTGCAACATTAAAAATTTCCAGCTGACAGCCAATCAGAATCCATCCTGCTTTAAAGAGCTCAAGCATTTAAAGCGGCAGACGACAAACTGCAGCATGCGCTTTAAATAAACAGAACGGCATTGTGCGTTAATGTTATCATTCTTAGTGAGAACATGCCTTAACAGTCTAACTATAAAGGTGCATGCAAAAACTGTGGCGCGCTGGGTGATATGTGGGAGGAAGAACTGTCTACACGTGTGAGGAAAAAACAACTTGATCTGTTCAAATATCACCCTCTCCTCTAATGCCATCGTATCCGCAGCGCATTCGAGTAAATGTCACTGTCACATCATGTGTCATCATCACACGCATCTCATCAGTGCTGCCTCCCGCTCAACCAACCGGAGTCCTGTTTCCATGGCACCTCAGATACAGACTCTCTGATGTAACGTGACAGATGTTGCGCATCCCCAGATGTTTGTAACTCATCATCATCACCAGTGAATCGTGACGTCAGTGGAGATGCAGATTAGAGTCTGATCTCTGGGTTCTGGGTTCAATGCAACTTAACCTACATGAGCGGCATCTGTGACGTGCTGTCGTTTACATTCGCCCCTCAGTCTGTTAAAACAACCAGTAATGCACTTGGAAGGTCTGTGGAGCTCTTATGTATATTGCTTGGTGCAAAAATTATGTTATTTGATCTGTAAAGTGTCTAATTCATCTTTTTTTATGTGTTTAGGATGATTGGATGCTCTATATAGACAGTGCCTTTTTTAGTAGTCTTACACATATTGTAGGCTATTATTATATAACCCTCTGGTGTTTGGTCATTTTAGACCAAAAAAAAAAAAAAGAAAGTTTAGAATTTTTAAAAATCGCTACTTTATCGGTTACTTTCGTGGCAATTGTTATGTGACCACACAAAAAAAATTGTGTACTTGATTCGAAAAAGCTAATTGGCTAACACACTTACACACACATACACACACACACACACACACAAATGTGCTGGTTTGGCTGTAACAATATGGTAAAATTGAGCCAGAGGACTCAAATAAGAGGTTGAAATCAGACCCAGATTGATCTAGCTCTGATAAAGAATTCCTTTTCAGTTTGTTACATTTTTATTGAAGTTTGATGTTATATGTAAGTTTGACTGTAGTAAAATTAATGGAAAAACTGACACTTCAAATCAACATTTCAAACAAAAAAAAAAAAATTCTAAACCTTGACAAAAAGTAGTTTAAGAATGTCTAAATATAAATCCAAATCCACAACTTAATAAAAGTTAGTAATTATGTCTAAAAACCACTTGAGAATTTATAAGACACTTTATATAGAGAGCTATATAGGCATTACAGATGTTTTTCTTTTTTTACTCCCACCAGATGGCACTAATCTGCCTTCAAAAAATTGGATTTCAAAGGCCTTGTCTCAATTTTAACATGAAATACAGCTTTAATTGAAAAATTAAAAAAATCAATTTTTTTTGTATTATTTTCAATGGGAAAAAAATTTATCAAAATTATTGCATAAATATTAAGTAGTAACATAAAATTCTTTCAAAATACAAAATAAAAAAGAAAAAATATTATTGAACAAAAATATGTTACATTGACTTGAAAAAAATATGTTACATTGAAAAAAAAAAAAAAAAAATTACATTTCAGGTATTCGATCACTTTTGACCGCGAACAACACAAGTGTGAGTCCCAAATGAACAATACCAGAGGGTTAAACATACACACATGCTACATTAAAATATATATAATTATTTGGAATTTTTACAAACTGAGGAAGGATTCAGAATTATTTATTTCAGAATTAGGGTAATTTACATCACTTCATGGATTTAAATAGCAGTTCATGTAAGTGCACTGAGACATTCAGACCGGCTCGTGTAGATCCAGTAAACCTATAATGCGAAACTTGTGCTTGTGATGTTCCTCATTTTTAAGTCGCTTCAGATTAATTCATCTGCCGAATGAATAAATGTTCATATAAAACTCATTGCTGACTCTTTAAGCAGTAAACTGTCTCATGTTTACTTGCGCTTCATAGAATAAAGTTTTATAAATGAGACGAACGATCCCTGATGGGATTGAACAATGAGGCAAATAATGAAATAATATTTTAATCAATGATAATAACAATGTTCCTACTGATGATAAATAATAGTCAGTTTGACTTATATGTTCAAATTATATTTGCTGCTGGAAAAACAGAAAGCGTACTATGGTGCCATGAGATTAAATCGAGATGCTCACTGAAGTCTCAGATGTTTCTCCTGAGAAAAGACCCCATGTGTGAGTGTGTGAAGAGATCTCAACAACGTCTCAGATTTGCTCAAGCTCAAACACTTCTCACCAAACATCTGAGCTGCTCTTCACACTCATTTCATAGGAATCTGTTTTAGGAGGATCATCTGTCTTGCTGTTTATATTGGTGCATTATTAACTTCAGTCTGATGGCAGGGAAGGTGCTGTAATGCGTCTCTCTGGATCTGTCTTACCTCGCAGTCGAACAGCAGGTGCAGCTGCCCGTCGATCCACTCCTCGATGTCCAGCCTCCTCTGGAGGTCTTTGCGGTTGTATTTGACCGTTAGTTTGCCCAGTTTGCGTTGGGCAGGCTCCTCCTCTTTGGTCTGAAACTTCACTATGGACTGGGTGCCCGGCTCCGACGCCATGCCTGCCACAACCTCACGCGGACGGGGAGAAGTCCAAGAGGCGTCTGTCTGTCTGTCTGTCTGTCTGTCTCACAGATTCAAACACAAGGTCCTTCAGTCTCAGTCCTGCAGTCGTTTGTTCCTCCGTGACTCTCTATACTGCAGTGTGTTTCTGACTCATGATCGTGTTGTTTCTGTCCAACAGCCTCCTTTAGCGCCTGTCTTCTGTCTGTGCTGTACTAACACTGCCTCTCTCCCTCTCTCTCTCTCTCTCTCTCTCTCTCTCTCCCTCCCTCCCTCCACCCCCTCCCTCTCTCTCTCTCTCTCTCTCCTGCACTCACTGCCTTAATAGGCTAGCAATGAAGACGTGTTGTTGTTGTGTGTTCATGTGTGTGTTAAGGAGGAACATAGTTCAACTCAGGACTGATAACATGTAAGATCAGTGTCAGAGGCCAAAACACTTGTTTTAAAGCTATTGTGGCTTGTACTGTAATTCATTTGCAATGGGAGAATTTAAAAAATACCCTTATATTTATTCATTTAGCAGATGCATTTGGCAAAAAACATTTTAAAATATATAAATAAATAGGTTGCTCCCTCTGTTTTACTAATTGTATGCTTTTAATTGATTTTTAAGGAAAATGTGAGTTCTGTTTGCCAGTGGTTGATGGGACGTTGATATGAGGTTGATAAGATGTTCTGAGTGGATGTTAGTGTGTTGCTATGTGGTTTCCGGGTGCTTAGAGTGTTGCTAAGCTGTTGCTTGGGTGTTCTGAGTTGTTGCTATGGGGTTGCTAAGCTGTAAAAATAAATAAAGAACATTTTAGAAAATAAATACATTTTCAAATAAATGTTAGTGTACTGCAGGGGTGGTCGCTAGGGGGTTGCTAAGCTGTATTAAGGGTGTTGTGGTGGTTGCTAGGGGGTTGCTAAGATATTCTGTTGCTAGGGTGTTCTAAATGGTTGTCAGGGTGTTGTTGTGTGGTTGCTAGGGTGTTCTGGGTGGTTGTTATAAGGGCATTGTTTAAAGGATGCTAAGAGATTCTGAGTGGCTGTTAGTGTATTGCTGGGGTGGTCACTAGGGTGTTGCTAAACTATTTTGAGGGTGTTCTGGGTGGTTGCTAGGGGGTTGCTAAGGTTGCTAAGATATTCTGAGTGGCTGTTAGTGTATTGCTGGGGTGGTCACTAGGGGGTTGCTAAAGTGTTTTGAGGGTGTTCTGGGTGGTTGCTAGGGGGTTGCTAAGATATTCTGAGTGGCTGTTAGTGTTCTGCTATGTGGTCTCTAGGGAGTTCTGGGTGGTTGGTAAGGTTGCAAAGATATTCTGAGTGGCTGTTAGTGTTCTGCTATATGGTTTCTAGGGAGTTATGGGTGGTTGCCAGAGGTTTCTAAGCTGTTCTGTTGCTAGGGTGTTCTGAATGGTTGTCAGGCTGTTGCTATGTGGTTGCTAGGGTGTTCTGGGTGGTTGTTATAAGGGCATTGTAATAAGGTTGCCAAGATATTCTGAGTGGCTGTTAGTGTATTGCTGGGGTGGTCACTAGGAGTTTGCTAAGCTATTTTGAGGGTGTTCTGGGTGGTTGCTAGGGCGGTGCTAGGGTTGCTAAGATATATCCTGAGTGGCTGTTAGTGTTCTGCTATGTGGTTTCTAGGGAGTTATGGGTGGTTGCCAGAGGTTTCTAAGCTGTTCTGTTGCTAGGATGTTCTGAATGGTTGTCAGGGTGTTGCTATGTGGTTGCTAGGGTGTTCTTGGTAGTTGTTATAAGGGCATTATTATAAGGTTGCTAAGATATTTTGAGTAGCTGTTAGTGTATTGCTGGGGTGGGTCATTGCTAGGGGGTTGCTAAGCTGTTTTGAGGGTGTTCTAGGTGGTTTCTATGAGGTTGCTGAGCTGTCGCTATGGTGTTGCTATGCGGTTCCAAGGTGTTGGGAGGTTCCTGGGGCATTGGCATATATATATATATATATATATATATATATATATATATATATATATATATTGGAGCACACTTCTTTTCTTTTGCTCAGACACTTTGCTCCATTATCAGAGGTAATTGTGCTTATCCTGTGATATCCTTTGCCAGGAGGAAATGGAGAGTAATGGATGTGACTTTGCTCTGTTTTAATTAAATGGGGATGAGCAAAGAGCCATATATGTCAAATTCTTCCTCTCTTACCAGCTGATATGTCAGTTGTATGCCAGATCATAAAGTTTCCATTTACCACTACTGAGATAATTTTCCCCATAAGGCTGATGGTGCACAGAGAGAAACACTGATAATGAATTGAGGTGCAGGCAGGTTACTCACAGTATTTCCAGGATGTTATGATGATAAAATGATTATTCTCATATCAGCAGATAACCGTGGAGCTGCTGGTGTCAGAAAACGTGCAAAGAGAATCTGTGTCTCTGTGTTTGTTTTCCTAGAATCCCTGATGGATCTATTTAAATTCATAAATAAGATCATTTAAGGGCTGGTTCACACAGAACGCGTTATTGCTGTTAGAAATGTGAGATGTAGGTCAGTTTTTTCAAACAAAAATGCAATGTCTAAAAATTTTAACTTGAGTGCCACGTTTTTAGAGCGCTGTGTAATTAGGGGCGGTTCACACAGAACACGTTTTTCCATTCCACTTTCCTTTTCCATTCGAATGATTTTCAGTGTAAAAACGCGCAAGTCGGACACCTTTAACTATTGCGCTTACATCTCGAGTCTTTTGAAGCGTCTCAGGCATTTTAAAAAAGCAACTTTTAAAAAATGTGCTGCATTTTTAGAATGCTGTGTATCATGCACAAAACGCTGCAAAAGACACGAGATGCGAGTGCAATGGTTAAAGACGTTTGTCTAGCGCGTTTGCATTGAAGAATAATGGAAAAGTAGCGTAGTGGAATTGAAAAACCCATTCTGTGTAAACGGCCCCTTCTATTTATCTTGCATCTGTATTGCACTCAAGTATGACAGAAGCGCAGTCACCTGTGTCTACCAGCACAGATTATCTATATGTTCAGCTGTCAGAAAACCTCCAACATGCATTAGAAATCAACCATGTCTTTTATAGGTGCCATTATCAGGCGTGTGACTGATAAGGCCTGCAACTAAATGGGCGCACCTTAATAAATGATGAATGAGGAGACGCAGCAATGCAACAGTCTGTAGTGGTTTGGACAGAGCAAAACTTGATATGTGAGATACACATTTATGGTGCCCACAGCGCATCAAACATTACTTCAAGCTGTCCAAACAGAATTCTGCGGTGTATTCCCATGTCAAAGTGTACACCGGGCTGGACAAAAGGCAAGCTTCAGCTATTCCAAAGATCCGATTTCGATAAAACAATGACTGCCTCTTTTTCCTTTTGTTTTGGCATGGCATATCAGTCAAGTGCAGCTCCGCTGCTTCTCCTGACGATGTGCCGTCTGTTACAAACTCTGAATTATTAAGCAACATGGCAGCTCATCTTTCACAGCCAACAAATTCATTCATCCAAGCCAAGGCTCAAAAATAGGGCCAGCCGATGAAACCGGGCGCACGTTCCCTAAAAACACTGTGCTTTCAAGAAAAAAGAAAAAGGAATGTGTTTTCTGAAGAAAATGTGGAGCTTCTCCATTCTAGGGTGTTGTGGATGGTTGCCAGGGTGTTGCTATGCAGTTGCATATGTATTTTGTGGGTTAATAGTATGTTGCCATTCAGTTTCTAGGTTGTTGTGGATGGTTGCCATAGTGTTGCTATGCTGTTGTATATGTATATTGTGGCTTAATAGTGTGTTGCCATTCAGTTGCTAAGGTGCTGTGGAAGGTTGCCAGGGCGTTGCTATGCAGTTGCATATGTATTTTTGCCAGGGCGTTGCTGTGCAGTTGCATGTGTATTTTGTGGGTTAATAGTGTGTTATCGTTCAGTTTCTAGGGTGTTGTGGAAAGTTGCCAGGGTGTTGCTATGCGGCTGCAAATGTATTATTTGAGTTAATTGTGTTTTGCCATTCAGTTTCTAGGGTGTTGTGGAAGGTTGCCAGGGCGTTGCTATGTAGTTGCATATGTATTTTGTGGGTTAATAGTGTGTTGCCATTTAGTTTCTTGGGTGTTGTTGAAGGTTGCCAGGGTGTTGCTATACAGTTGCATGTGTGTACTGCTGGTAAATAATGTTGCCATGCAGTTGCTTGCGTGTTGTGGATTGTTGCCAGGGTGTTTCTATGCAGTTGCATATGTGTTCTGAGTGGGTAACTGTGTGTTGCTATGCAGTTGCTCTGGTGTTCTAAATGGTTAATAGTGCATTGCTATGCAGTTGCTAGGGTGTTGTGGGAGGTTGCCAGGGTGTTGCTATGCAGCTGCATGTTTGTTCTGCAGGTTAGTAGTGTGTTTCCATTCAGTTGAATTGTTGCTAGGGCGCTGCTTTGCAACTGCATGTGGAGCCTGCATGTTGCCATGCAGTTGCCAGGGTTTTGCTATGTAGTTGCATGTGGGTTCTGAATTGGTAACAGTGTTTTGCTATGCAGTTGCTATGGTGTTCTGAGTGGTTAATATTATTTGCCATTCATTTGCAAGGGTGTTGTGGATGGTTACAAGTGCTTTTCTATGCAGTTGCATGTGTTCTGCAGGTTAATAATGTGTTGTCAAGCAGTTGCTAGGGTGTTCTGAGTGGTCGCTTACTGGTCTAAATGAAAAGAATATTCTGGTCTCTGGATATGGCTCAGATCTCTCCTTCAATGCACAATGTGCTTAAAAGAGTTACAGTATGTCAATGATGTAAATGCATGGTCACCCTCATACAGTGCTTACAATAATAACATTCAGAAACACAGAGAGGGTGATCTGGTGTGTGTATCTCTTTGTCTCTTCATGGCATCCGTCCAAGATGAGTCAATGAGTGTTGGCTGTATTATCAAAGCTCAACATTGTTGTTTTTAACACTCCCACAGAATGCTGATGACGATATTCAGCAGCTTTTTGTGTGACTGCCATCTAGTGTCTGTAGTGAAGAGCTGTAAGTTACATGAGCTTTGGCTTTGAAAACATTTTACATTTTTATGCACTTCTATCTAAAGTGACTTAGATTGCATTCAAGGTGTACATTTTATCAGTTCATGCGTTCTCTGGGAATCAAACCCATGACCTCAGTGCCATGCTTTACTGTTTGAGCTACAGGAATGAACACATTTTGCAAATATACCAAAAACAATAACAAAACACTGTTCATCAAGATTTATGCTTTTTTCCTGGGCTCTTTAATGCACCAGTACATAGACAATTTTCTAAATAAATAGCAAATAAAATGTTCTTTGTGGGACTTTTAGAGGTTCTCGAATGACATCAGACACATTCTGGAGACACCAGAGACTTATATTACATCTTGTGAAAGGGCATTATAGATCCGCTTTAATGCTGATTGATGTACCAACAACCAGTCTGTGTGTCAGATGTGTTGCATCATAATAAACACAGTAAAAGTCTTGCAAAAGGATGTCGTGCCAACAGATTTGCCTTTCATACCACACATGCACTTAAAGTGAGTTTCCGTTACAGAAACGATAATGCCAATCTCACTTCCTGCACGCATTCTTTACCTCAAACCTCAGAAAAGACTTTGACAATGTGCACATGTTCAGAAAAGGAAAATGTTTGCAGATACACTATCACAAATGACCACATCCATACTAGAAATGTTTATTCATTGTCTGTTGGGATCACAGTTTGACCCCATAAAGAGAGACTAATATGTTCAGTGAATATCAGAAGTCAAATCTGAAGTTCAGTTAGTTTACTGAACAGAGTTCTTCACATTTCCAAAGGCTGTAGAAAATGAGTAAAAGGATTCAGCCTTGAACTAATTTAGGACAGAAAAAACATTGGTGTTTGGTTTTTTATGCAAATGTGGTTATTTAAAGACAATATCTGTTCTCATTTGTAAGCAACTATCATAAGAGTCACAGGGGAGTCACAAGTCCAGCGAGGACTCTTCTCATCTGGTGGCTGTTGATTCCTGCTGTTTGTTTTCTTAAACAATTCTTGCAAACACACCATTAGACAAAACATGGAAGATATTAGGGATGCACTGATGTATCGGCCGATTTTTGCTCAATTTACAACCATCGGCGTATCGGCTGTAGCAGGAAAAAGGCCGATATCACAAACCGATGTTTATTAATTAACTGCATGAAGGCACTGAGCTGTATAATGACTGTTGCGTAATCCTAGCGCTGCTGTCTGCGCTTTAAAGTTAATCAAATAACAAAAGATCGCACACTATTCTTGACTAAATAACTTTTGTAACTTTCATAAGTGTAGCGGACCCCATCCGAATTATGACCAAACCTTTACTAATGATTTATAAAGTGTATTGCGTCCGTTTTCACTCCAAACAAATCACCACAAAAGCTAAACAACACAGAGCACAAGAAGTGCGCATTAAACTCTCTCTCTCCATTGCATTATCATTAACAAACAGCGAATAACTCAAAACACTTATTACAACTAACAGTAAATACATACATATAGATCTTATGCCTTTTCGGGGGATGCTTAATAAACTGACAAACTTTAAATCTGTAAAATAACTGCGTGCTCTCCTCAGACCGTAGACGTGAAAACCCGTCAAAATAAGAGTCCCGAGATTTCATGCATATTTAAACTTAAAAATGTATACAAAAACAAATTAGAAGATTAATCACAATAAAGTCTGTTACAATTCAGAAGGCCTTTATGTAGGCCTGCTGAATGTGAAATTGATCCAATCCATGTTCATTAAAAATTATTTGATGAAGCAGCAATAAACCTGCTAGTATATTTTTTAATGCAGGTGTTTTTGAACTTTGCTTTTTTAAAACATGATCAAAATACTATCTATTTTGATGACAAAATTTCAAATAAGAGAGGAAGTGACAAATATCGGTATCGGCCAATAATTGTTGTTAATATCGGTATCTGTATCGGCCCCAAAAAATCATATCGGTGCATCATTAGAAGATCTCCTTTCCCTTTAAGGTTGAGTTACAAAACAATACATCCACACCGAGCAAACCTGAGCTGATGTGAACTTCTACTAATGATTCATTGTCGCAGGTTAACTAGTCTGTCAAATCGATTAATCACGATTCACAGATTTGACTGCACTAATTTTAAAAAAGAAAGATAAAGAGGAAACTTTGGCAGGAAATAACCTATACCTTTTGAAACTGCCAACCCTGATACATCATAGACTGTTTTCCAACACAGCGAGAGACAGACAGACAAACTGACAGCGAGAGAGAAAAGGAAAAGGGAAATGTTCAGAGAGTCAGAAATGACTCCTCTTGAATGATGGATGTGCAAACTCTGTACACACATCTGTATTTTCCTCCCAGGAAATCACTCTACATACACAGTTACTCAATGAAACTCTCACAAAAGAAACAACTGTGATGATCAATTAATTTCTCAGACAACCAGCGACAATATCAAGACCTGAAGCATACTACTACTGCACATAAACACAGCTGCGAAAAGCTTCTAGCTGCGCATGCTCGATTACATGTTGCATTTGGAAATTGTTCTGATTTTAATTCATAACGCCGTCCATGTTGTGTTGTATTTTCAACATTGATGCAAAGGAGGTGCTACAGTAAACTTTTAACATTAACAGTTCTTTTACAGCCAGTTTTCTCTTTAAGGTAAACTATTTATTTTGTCTTTTTTCCCATAGATTGCTCTACGTTGCATCCATTTTTTTTCCCTGGTAATTTTGTCATTAAAGGGATAGTTAACTCAAAAATGAAAATTCTGTCATCATTTACTCCCCCTCAAGTTGTTCCAAACCTGTATGAATTTCTTTGTTCTGCTGAACACAAAGGAAGATATTTGGAAGAATGTTTGCAATCAAGCAGATCATGGTAGTCAATGTAGGGGGCGAGATCTGCTTGATTGCAAACATTCTTCCAAATATCTTCCTTTGTGTTCAGCAGAACAAAGAAATTCATACAGGGGTGAGTAAATGATGACAGAATTTTCATTTTTGAGTTAATTATCCCTTTAAAACAGCCTTTCATTATTATTCTTATTATTAATGTATTTTTTATTAACAACATGATAAACATCTAGTTGAGAACAAGAAAACAGTCAACAAAACAAGACAAAAAAATAAAAGAAGGGTATTACATCCGTTTCATGTGTACAAAATATCATAGTATATTACAATAAAAAAAGATATTCAAGGCTTTATCCCCCCCCCAAAAAAAACACTCTTTTGCTTGAATGTTTTTCAATCCTGTGAATACTTTAAAGTAACATTGTATTTCTATTTTGAAATGTATGAATTTTTATGCAAAGTTTCAGATCAGCTAGCTAGTTAAAGAGATAGTTCACCCAAAAATTAAAATTATTCCATGATTTACTCACCCTCAAGCCTTCCTAGGTGTATATGAGTATCTCTTATATCTCAGACGAACACAATCGGTGATATATTTAAAAAATATCCTTCCAAGGTTTATAATGGTTGTGGATGGAGGCCCAAATTTTGCATCCATCCATAAAAAAAGTAATCCATACGACTCCAGTAGGTTAATAAAGGCCTTATAAAGCGAAGCAATGTGCTTTTGTAAGAAAAATATCCACATTTACAACTTCATAAATTCAAATAACTAGCTTCCGGCGGACGACCATACGCAGAATGTGCAAGTCGCCTCTGCGTTTGTCATTATGTTGTGCGTCAGGTCAAAGGATACTCTTCCACCGCAAATCGACTTGCGCATTCTGCGTACAGTCATCCACTGGAAGCTAGTTATTTGAATTTATAAAGTTTTAAACATGGATATTTGTCTTACAAAAAGACATCACTTTGCTTCAGAAGGCCTTTATTAACCCCATGGAGTCTTTTTTATGCATTATTTGTGGCTTCAAAACATGGCCCCCCGTTCACAACCATCATGAACCTTGGAGGACTAAAGATATTTTTAAATGTATCTCCGATTGTGTTCGTCTGAAAGAATATAGTCATATACACTTTATGATGGCTTGAGGGAGAGTAAATCATGGGATAATTTTCATTTTTGGGTGATCTATCCCTTTAAAGTCAATAATCATAGCTAGTTTTATGTATAACACATCCAGTGTAATGGCACAGATGTTTGAACGTAACTCGTCCAGTCTCGAGGTTTGGTAGAGCCAGGAATGCATGCGAGTATTTTAAATGCAACCACGCGATTTCACTACAACGATCAAGTTTGTGTAGGCTCCAACAAACATCTGGTAGGGACTACAACAAGCTTTTTCCCGGGTTAGTGACATCACTAACCCTAAAATTTACATAAACCCCGCCCCCGAGAACACACAACAAAGGGGGCGGGGCCATGTTGGGCTGCTTTAGAGAAGAGGAAGAGTTGTTGTAGTAGAGTGTTGTTGACATGCCATCATTTTACGCCGGACTGCTTCACAAACGAGGGTCAATTCAACACAAAAGATTAACATGACGACACATGCTAGTGGATGAGTTGAATCAACTCCACAGCAACTACATAAATTTATCCACTAACCATTCAGAAACGTCTAAAAGTTGTAACTTCTTCCTGAGTCTCTCCATCAGTGTCGACTCCGGTTTGAACAATGTAAGGCTGAACACCGTTGTCATTTTGGCTGCGTGAGATTCTCCAGCTTTGTTGTTGTTGATCAACCAAAGCGTGAGCTGTTAAAGCTCCGCCCTCTTCTGGAAAGGGGGCCGGGAGCAGCAGCTCATTTGCATTTAAAGGCACACACACAAAAACTGCGTTTTTTTTTTTGCTAACACCCAAATAAGGGCAAATTTGACAAGCTATAATAGATGATCTGTGGGGTATTTTGAGCTGAAGCTTCACAGACACATTCTGGAGACACCAGAGACTTATATTCCATCTTGTAAAAGGGGCATTATAGGTCCGCTTTAATGCTGATTAATGTACCAACAACCATATGTGTTGCATCAAAATAAACACAGTAAAAGTCTTGTATTCATTTCATGCCTACAGATTTGCCTTTCATACCACACATGCACTTAAAGTGAGTTTCCGTTACAGAAACGATAATGTCAATCTCACTTCCTGCACACATCAAATGCATTTTTTACCTCAAACCTCAGAAAAGTCTACGACAAAGTAGTGCACATGTCCAGAAAAGGAAAAGGTTTGCCGACACATCACCATCACAAATACCCAAATACATCCAGCGATGCTTATGAGTCGATCTGGCTTTGAGGCTTGATTTTTCAGAACGGTCACCAGCACTGAGGTTTTGAAAAAACTAGACATGAATAGCACTTAAAAAAAACAGACACGCACAATAGCCACAGTCATCACATGTTAGTCTGCGGGTTAGTGATGCTGTTATCTAAAAGAGTCAGATTCAGACATTAGAAACCAAAGCCTGGCATTAACAAGAATGAGACCAGTAGATGTATATTTCCCCAAGCAAACATAAATGAATAATGCAGCGAGTGTGTGGTTTATAGTGTGAGGGGGCGGAGTCTAACGCTGACTGAGGCATGGCGTAATCACTTCCTGCTCGCGCAGGTAGCCTATCTCTCGGTATCGGACACACCTGAAGCTCCGGATCTGCCGCAGTTTTACTTGGAATCAACGACACATTTCTACCGAAACTCTGGTTTAAACGACGCTTTTACATCTGGTCGATGTGGAATTACACCGTTTTGGAGGAGGCGAACGCTTAAAGTGCTGTTTAATCGGTAAGAAGTTGAAATATTTAATGTTTAAATGTTCAACTGACGAAAAACAAATATTCGCTGCGTTTCCCTCAGGCGGCCTGTAATGTTTATGTTTGATTAAACCAGATACTGTGGTGGTAAATTTTCGGTGTTGTTGTGTTATAGAAGAATTGTGAGTGTTTTAAGTTATCGTTATAGTTTTCTCTTTGCTTTTTAGACGTTTTTATGGTATAATGACTGATTTTTGGCGTGTTTAAAGTATTTTTAGACTTAGTCGAAGGGTTATGAATTAAGGATAATGTATTGTACTGTATATTAATGCGTTTTTAATCTTTTGATTGATGATTTTGAGTCACATAGGGTGATTTTGGGTAAATTGGGCCACAGTTTGACAGTCATCTCAATGTCAAAACATAAATTCACCATACTGGAAAGCTGTTATTGTCCAAAGGAGATTCTTCTATCATTTTCAACAGTTGATTAAAATAAATAAAAAAAGGGATTTAAATAAAGAATAAAAAATGTACTTAAATATATACATAATACGTCTAACAATACAGTAATGTAGTGAGTATCTGTGGAAAGAAAAAGCTATTATACAATATTATATTACTTGGAAGTTTTAATGTTTATATTTTTTCTCCTCCTTTTCAATTTGGTCTTGAATCATTTATAAAGGTATTTTATTGGAGTCTTTGTTCTTTGGAGAATGACTCATTGATTCTTTATGTATGCAGTCACTCTTTTTGTTTATGTTCAAGTTTATGTGTTGAAAGTTTTCTCCTTTCAGATTGATTTTGCATCGTTAATTTTATTGGATGTTTTGTTTTGTTTGGAGAACGACTCCTTATTGATTCTTTATGGATTTAGTCATTCAACTGACATAAATATTATTAGGAAGTTTTAATGTTGAGAGTTTAACCTTTTCAGGTTGGTTTTGAATCATTTATAAAGGGATTTTACTGGAGGGTTTGTTCTTTAGAGAATGACTTATTGATTCTTTAGTCATTCTACTAGCTGTATATAATATGAATATTATTTGGATGTTTTAATGTTAAAAGTTTTCTCTTTTTAGGTTTTGAATCATTTATAAATGGGTTTTACTGGAGGTTTTGTTGTTTGGAGAATGATTCATTGATTCTTTGGTAGTTCTAGTAGCTATAATTTTAATATCATTTGTAAGTTTTAAAGTTTTCTCTTTCCTTTCAGATTGGTTTTGAATCATTTGTTCTACTAGAGGTTTTGTTCTTTGTAGAATATGACTCCTTATTGATTCCTTAGTCATTCTACTAGCTATAATAATATTATTTGGAAGTTTTAATGTTTAAAGTTTTCTCTTTTCAGGTTTTGAATCATTTATAAATGGGTTTTACTGGAGGTTTTGTTGTTTGGAGAATGATTCATTGATTCTTTGGTAGTTCTAGTAGCTATAATTTTAATATCATTTGTAAGTTTTAAAGTTTTCTCTTTCCTTTCAGATTGGTTTTGAATCATTTGTTCTACTAGAGGTTTTGTTCTTTGTAGAATATGACTCCTTATTGATTCCTTACTCATTCTACTAGCTATAATAATATTATTTGGAAGTTTTAATGTTTAAAGTTTTCTTTCTTTTCAGATTGGTTTTGAATCATTTGTAAAGGGATTTGACAGGAGTTTTTGTTCTTTTGGAGAATGACTCTGACTCGACTCTTGAACTCTCGGTTCTTCTGGACTGCGGTGGTTCTGGTCATCGTTCTCCATGTGGCTCCGTCAGAGGCTCAGGATGAAGGGAAACCCTGTATGGAAAAATTCAGTCTTGGCAAAGAGGATTTCGTGTTGAACACGGATGAATCTGTGAAGGAAGGAGCCACGTTCCTGGCCTCTCCTCAGGTGTCTCGGGCCGAAGACTGTGTTCTGGCCTGCTGTAATGATCCGAACTGCAATCTGGCTCTGATGGAACATGGACAAGATCCCAAAAGCATCAGCTCCTGCTTCATCTTCAACTGTCTGTACAAACAGAAGAAAGTCTGTCGCTTTGTGAGGAAGAAGGGCTTCAACAACTACCTTCTGAACTCTGTTTTTAAAGATTACCTCGAGAAGAAGGCTTCAGGTGAGAGGAAACCATAATAAAAAGACATTGTTTATTTTACAGTTCAGCAATAAATGAGTTGTTTCTGACATCTGTTTTTAAAGATTACATTGAGCAACAGGTGCCAGGTAAGAAAAAATTATCTTAGATGTGTCTAGAAATCTCTTGTAGATATCTAATGGTTTTTACAGTTCAATAATGAATAATTATATTCAGTATTTTTAGATGTGTTTTTGGTCGAATATGTCTTGGGGAAATACCTCCTGGAAACACTCATGCATGCCCAGACCTGCCAAAATCCTCAGAAGTGTGTCATTGTCTCATATTTTAGCCGGTTGTTATAACCAGGGGCGTAGGAATAATTTAAAAAAAATAATTGATCAAATTAAGTGCCTTATTAATGTGTTGACATTCTAAAAATGACTTGTTTAATACTCAATAGCATTTAGTTTACGTCACAAATATCTGATTTGACAAAAATGGAGTGCAAGATCAGTAGTTTTGCTGTTTTTCTGGGACAGAAAGATTATCTGAATGCAGAAACTTGATTAATGATTGCGGTTGTGTTGCTGTGCCCCTGGTTCAACCGTATAAAATATCATCTTGTTTACTATCAATATCTTTAATTTCCTCTGCATGTCTGAGACATAAACGGCACTTTATCAGTTTTCTAGTTACTCTCCCTATCAGCTGATCTTCGGTATGCAAGATCCATCTTGTATTAAGCTCTGGTTTGCTGTCATTCTTGGTGTCTTGTGTCGTTCCCACTATTTTATATTGCATAATGTTTCATCGCAGCAGTGTTTTGATTTCTTGCAGACGTGGAGGACAAACCTCCGGTTGCATTGGCTGGGCAGGACAGGGTCGTTCAGCCGCGTGAAGATGTGACGTTGAACGGCATTGAGAGCAAAGACGATAAAAAGATTGTGAAGTGGGAGTGGGGGCAGGTGTCTGGAAACCCGTCGGCTGTTATGACGGTGGGTTATATTGGAATAATATTTTCAATATGCATCAGATTAGTTTAGTAAATTCTGCCTATGTATTTGTTTTTATTTAGATATTTAATTCATGTACTACAACTTTATTTTTTTTGTCAGAAAGGGCATTTTGAGGATTCGGTGACCATTTCCAATCTTTCTCCGGGGATGTATAAGTTCAGACTCACGGTCACAGATGATGCCGGACAGACGGGCTCGACCGAGGTGTCGGTTTTGGTCCTGACGCCAGAACAGTCACTCCGTAAGTACATGAAAACGTGACATTTATTTGCTTTTTAACAAATTTAAAGGTTTGATTTGCAAGTGGAGTTTTTCTGCTGAATATATCAACATAGATAATATACAAATTGTAGAGCTGTGTACATTATATGCATTTCTGGAAAAAAACACTAATTAAAACCAATTTGTTGAGGTCTATATGGAAGCTTGTTTCCGCCAGGAAATAAAAAAGGCAATTGCGACTTCTCACAATTCAGACATTTTTCCTCGCAATTCTCAGAAATGGAAGATACAAACTTGCAATTGTGAGTTATAAAGTCTGAACTTGGAGATATAAACTTGTAATTGCAAGAAAAAGTCTGAATTGTGAGAAATAAACTTGCAATTGTGAGTTATAAAATCCGAATTGTGAGATACGTACCTATTAAGCTCACCAAAATCTATACTGAGACATTTTTAGTGCACAGGATATTGATTTCAGTACAAGAAGTTATGTTAAAATAAAATATTAATCTCTCACACAATAATATTTAATTTTATTTTAAATGACAAAAGCATTATAATTAAGATGTACATCATTAAATGCAAAAAGTCTGGCTGTGCTTAATGGGTACATTTTTGTACCCTTTAAGCACACCCCTGTTGCCATTAAGCTCACAACATGTTTCATTAAAAATTCTTGTTTATTTTAAACAACCTTTTTAAAGAACTGAAAAAAAAAAATTCACAAAAGTCAATCACAAAAAAACAACACTAAAATCAAGCAACAAGGCATTCAGTTTGATCAGTTATATATTCTAATTCGTGACCGGTGTTTTGTTTTGCTCTATCCTCCGCGTTCGTCATTACGTCATGCCGTAAATCGATGTGTACGGCCGTCTGTCGGAAGCTAGTTATTTCAGCTTTTAAAGTTTTAAATATGGATATTTTTCTTACACAAATGCATCGCTTTGCTTCAGAAGGCCCTTATTAATCCCCCGGAGCTGTGTGGATATCTTTTATTATGGATGGTTGTGCTTTTTTGGACTTCAAAATCTCATCCTCTATTTACTGTCATTATACAAAAATGTTAATATAACTCCAATTGTACTAGCCTGAGGATACACCGATAGCTTGATGGTGAGTAAATCATGGGGTAATTTTTATTTTTGGGTGAACCAATCCTTTAAGGCTGTGAAAATAAGTTATTAATCATTTTATAAAGATTAACTTAAAGTGACAACCATCAGTTAATACTTAAAGTCTGTTTATGAAGTATTTACATAGACGTTTAATGTGGATGAGCTTAAAGGGAGCACACCGAGATTAAATTGGAGCAGCAACAATTTTTAATTAATAAATATTACATTAAATTTAAAGGACACGATTTTGATAAATAAATAATCTAGGTCATGTATTAAGTTTATACATATTTTAATATGAACAGCTATTATTGATAATATCTATGAAATTATACTTTTTCTTATTGATGTCACCCTTTAAGCTCACCTTACAATAATATGAAGTCTTTAAAAATTGCAGCAGTTTAAAACCACAGACCATCAATAAACTGTAAATGTATAATATTATGGATTTAAAAGTACAAGCCAGTAATGCCTGAAAAGTTATATATATGTAGCAAACAATCTTATACAGCTAGTAGGCTAACTATGTTCTGTAGCATCTGCGCTAAGTTGCTAAAACTAACTGTAATAATTTTCCACATGCAGGTTCCAGGTTATACTATGCAAAAGTCTAAACATTAATCTCTTAATTTTGCAGTAAGTAGTTATAACTACCCCAAAAAGGCTTAACTACCTTAAAAATGCACATTTAAGAGGCTCCTCTTTTGGTGAAAGTTTTCAGACAGCTTTCAAAATGGCCGCCTGACAGTGTGAACACATGGATACCCATATCTCCGTGTGCAATGGTCTGATTTTCTTGAAATTACAGGAGATATGTAGTAACAAACACATCAATTGGTTAAGACATCAAGTAGGATAATACATTATTTTTTCTGTTTATAATCTGAGCTCAAAGATGGTAGTGTGCTTAATGGGTACTTGAGCTTAATAGGTACGTTTACCCTATAAACTGGTAATTGTGAGGAAAAAAATCAGAATTGTGTGAGATAAATTTGCAAATGTGAGTTATAAAATCTGAATTGTGAGATATAAAGTCCAAATTTTGAGATATAAACTCGTAATTGCGAGAAAAAAGACTGAATTGTGAGATATAAACTTGCAATTGTGAATTATAAAGTCCAAATTTTGAGGTATAAACTCGTAATTGCGAGAAAAAAGTCAGAATTGCGAGAAATGAACTGGTAATTGTGAGGGGAAAAAGTCAGAATTGTGAGATATAGTCCAAATTTTGAGATATAAACTCGTAATTGTGAGAACCTGAATTGTGAGATATAAACTTGCAATTGTGAGTTATAAACTCCAAATTTTGAGATATAAACTCGTAATTGCGAGAAAAAAGACTGAATTGTGAGATATAGTCCAAATTTTGAGATATAAACTTGCAATTGTGAGTTATAAAGTCCAAATTTTGAGGTATAAACTCGTAAATGCAAGAAGAAAACCTGAATTGTGAGATATAAACATGCAATTGTGAGATATAAAGTCCAAATTGAGATATAAACTCATAATGAAATTTAAAAAGTCACAAAAACCTATAAGTCTGGTTTTTCAAATGAGACCGAAAATGATAAACTCAGATTTTTGTTCAGTTCGAACAGATAACTTGTTTAATATGTTGAGGATGGCTGCCTTTGTATAATGTATGAAAAGTGATGTTCTTGAAGGCCGTGTTCATTTCCATATGCGTCATCGCTTGCTTTAAAGTAATTGGTCATGCTATCATGTTCTCTAAAGAGTGTTTCTCAGTCATTTAATCTGATTTCTCATAAATGAAATTTGCATGAACTGTTGACCTATGATGAGTTCTTCTCCAACAAGTTTTGAAGTGACCTTAATTAGTTGTCGGAAAATGGATTAACCATTTACCAGGTTTTGTCAAACAGTTTCGTTCAGTTAACCCAGAATGTTCTGGTTTTCTCAAACAGAATTCCCCCCTGTGCTTTCTATTAAAAGGAGCTTTACTCATTAATTTCATCTTTGCTTTGTCTAATCCATCAAATCCACAGATTTAATGATTTATCATGGAATGGCTCAGGAGTTGTAGTTTGGTAACCGATTGCATGATGTTTCCTAGTTTCAGTAGAAACAGGAAATGTCTTGAGCAAGTGGCCATTTTCTTGAGTGTTTCAGAAACTGGTGCGGCAGGTTTTGCAGTGGGAGTTTCACAGAGAATGAGATCGTTCATTGAGTGTTTGTGAAGCAACTGTTCACATGAGACATTGACTAAAAATGTAAATCTAAAACCCTGAATTCAGATGATTATAGACACATTAATTCTATTAGTTTGAATACAGAATAGATATTTAGGTTAATCATGTTACATTTGCACTATTTTTTAGCTGCCTTGTGTTTTCAAAGTGCAGTGTTTGAACAAGGAAACGTGAATAAACTACATGTAACATTTAAATCATTAATTATTAAAACGTGTTCCATTACAATTATTGTGTGTACCAGATTAAAGGAGTATTCTGCGTGTTTATCAGCAGTAAATCTACAGCACGTCTGTGTCTGGTATTTAACTCTTCATATTTTCAGCTTATGTAAGTTGTAGTTTCAGTTCTCTTTGAGAAAGCATTCATATTTCACATAGTTCATGTGTTCACGCAGTTAAATGAGCAGTACAGTATTGAGTCGACTGTAAAATACATTCAGGACGACATGACTGACACATTTATGATGGTGTGGTAGAAAAAGTATGAAAGTTTTTTTTTTTTTTTTTTTCTGCCACCAAATTTAAAAAAAATTGCTACTTTATATCTCTTAATTCTGACTTTTTGTCTCAGAATTGTGAGTTTATATCTCACAGTTCGGAATTTATAACTCTCAATCCTGACTTTTTCTCGCATCTGCGAGTTTATCTCATTTTTTTTCTCAGACTTACGAGTTTATGTCTTACGATTCTGACTATAACTCGCCATTCTGACTTTTTTCACAATTGCGACTTTATATCTCCCAGTTCATAATTTATAACTCCTGACGTTTTCATGCAATTATGATTTTATATCTCATAATTCTGACTTTTTTCTCGCATCTGCGAGTTTATATCTTACAGTTCTGACTTTTTTCTCGCAATTGTAAGATTATCTCTGATCTGACTTTATCACAATTCTGAGAAGAATTGATATAAAGTCAAAATTTTGATATGTAAACTCGTAATTCTGCAAAACATCAATTGTGAGATATAAAGTCGCAAATACATTTTAAACTTTTTATTCTGTGGCAGAAACAAGTTTCCATAAAAACACTCATGTAACAAACCAGTTTAAAATGAAAGTACCATTACTGTCACTTTTACCAAAACCAAAGATTATCTCACCTGTCTTGCCAGTAAATTGTTCAAGTTATCAAACTTTAAAGTTTTTGCTCAAAATAAGTGCATTGATGTTTTGATGGTATATGATCCTGACTTTAATTGCATTGATGTTCTAATATTAATGTGTTTTGCACATTAACATTTAAAGAGTTAGTTCATTCAGGTTTTTAAAATGTCAATTTTCACACCCTTTCACATATTCAAGTTTGTCAAGTTTTAGTGACCGGACACACTAGAACCATGCAGCGTTGCAGAACATCAGTTGTAAACATTGAATGAATGAATGATTTTCTTCCCATCAGATCACTGTCTGGTGCCGAAGAAGGAGGGTCCGTGTCGAGGCTCTTTTCCACGTTGGCACTACAACGCCGTCACCGAGAAATGTGAGGAGTTCAAGTTTGGAGGCTGCAAACCAAACCGCAATAACTACCTGGCGCTCAACGAATGCCAGAACGCATGCGACAAAGTTTCAGGTATTGAATTTTTTTTTTTTTATGGTCACGTTTACAAACAGATGCCCGTTAATTGCAACACATAAAAGTTAATTTTCACTGTGCAAAAATGGTAATAATAGCATAAGTAAAATTATAGTAAATGCAAATTGCAAAATTTATTATACACTGCCGTTCAAAAGTTTAGGGTCGGCAGTATTTTTTAATGTTTTTAAAAGAAGTTTCGTCTGCTCACCAAGGCTACATTTATTTAATTAAAAATACAGTAAAAACAGTAATATTGTGAAATATTATTACAATTTAAAATAACTGTTTTCTATGTGAATATATAGTAAAATGTAATTAATTCCTGTGATTAAAGCTGAATTTTCAGCATCATTACTCCAGGCTTCAGTGTCACATGATCCTTCAGAAATCATTCTGATATGATGATCTGCTGCTCAAGAAACATTTCTGATTATTATCAATGTTGAAAAAAAAAACAGTTTCATATTTTGATGAATAGACAGTTCAAAAGAACAGCATTTATTTGAAGTTATAAATGTCTTTACTGTCACTTTTGATCAATTTAATTTGTGGCTTTGGGTTTTGTTTTCTCTAGTTTTTGCAAATTAGGACAGGAAATGGTTAAAATGATTTGCATCAGATATTTAATCTTTGCCCTATTAAACTGCATGAGAAACATGCATTGCCTGGTACATTTCAACACAAACTGTGAAAACTAATAAAGCAGCAGCGTGTCATCAATGATGCTTTCAGAGCAAATGGCTCATTCAAAAATCCATGAATCATTCATTAATGTGCATGATCATCTCTTTATTTGAAATATTTTGTTTGTAAAGTGTGTCTGTGCATCCTTTTCTATATTAAATTACACTTTATTTGAAAAAATTTTTGTCAAATGCAATCACACTTAAACTAATTTTTAAGTGCGACTTTTCAAAATACCTTTATTTTACGTTAAATATTTTCTTTTTATTGCAGTTTCTGCTCCTTCTCCATCTGGAAGAATAGGTCCGCTCCCGAATCCAGGTAAGTTCCTGAGTGATGATGATTTTTTTCAATATCAGTAAGCTATTTCATTTTTTAAATATATTTATAAAGCGAAATCCTCTCTTCTGAACTCTTGCGAACACACACAGGTGAGCAGTGTAACATGCCGTGTGGTCCGGATCACTTCGCATGTTCTAACAAATGCTGCGTCGAAAAAGATTTCGAATGTGACGGAGAAGCACAGTGCAGCGACGGTTCAGACGAGGCTGAATGCGCCAAATGTGAGCATCACATTCATCAGTATTATAAAAACAGATTATACTCTGGAAAAAAAAAAGTTTTCTTACTCAGTTGCACTGTAAAACAATCTAAACATTCTTAAATCAAGATACAGTCTTAAGTGAAATATCAATATTAATCTCAAAATATCAATATTAAGTGAGTCTATGCTTAAAACAAGAGTGTGGTCTGAAAAATTAAAACTTAATACAAAGGAAAACAAGATTATTTTTCAGACTCCAGTGGCAGATATTTGTTCTTGTTTTAAGCATAAACTCACTTAATTCTGATACATTTTTCAGAAAACAAGACTTGATATTTTAATAATTTTACTTCTCAAGTAAGTGTGTCTTGATTTAAGGATGTTTAGATAATATTTTATTTGGGTATCTGTACTTTTACTCGAGTACAATTGAAAAGGAGTACTTGATACTTTTACTCAAGTACTTGGTTTGTGTACTTTGTCCACCAATGTTAATTACAAGTGATCTGAAGTAGTACTAGAGCTTTGTTTGCGAGCATGATCAAAATGTAAGTTGTAAGCTAACTTTGACATCAGAAGACTTCAAAAAGAGTGCACGAATCATAGGCTGCTGATGTGATCCTTTTATGTGCTTTTTGTGACTTCAAAAGCCCCTAGAAATCATAAAGGATAACTTGAGGCAAGTAAATGATGACTTTTTTTTTGAGGAACTATCCCTTTAAATGAAATTTAATTAGAGACTGAAATCAGGTTCAGGTATTTATTAGTTTCAAAAACAGTTTTAAGTGTGACTGAACAGAGTTTTTCTTCTCTTTATGTTCAGTGAACAAAAAGTTCAGTCGATTGCTGGAGATTCCTGTGGACAAAACCAAAGGTGATTTATGTTTCATTTTCTGTTGTGATATATGCAAACTTTAAATATATCTTTTTAAATATTTATTGATGATAATTTTTATCTTAACTCATCACTGCATTTTAGTGCCTCCCTAATGTTGAAATGAGCAATTCATTCACTCTTACAGCTCATTGCATGGAGCCGCCGGTAACAGGACCTTGTCGCGCAAGTTTCACCTTATGGTACTACAATCCATATGAACAGCGCTGTAATCGGTTTAACTACGGAGGTTGTGATGGAAATTTGAACCGCTTTGATAAAGAGGAAGAGTGCATTAAGACGTGCAGTTCAGTGACTGGTGAGTTTTACTGTATTCTGCCACCGAATTTTTAATTTGTTTGTTTCTAGTTACAAAATATGTAGAAGACTGAATCGATGCAGGACTTAATATTCTGGAATACTATAATGCATATAAAGTATGTTGACATCGCTAAAGTAAAGTTTTATTATAAGTTATTTTTATTTGTGGGTTAGTTTTTTGAATCACAAAAATTCAGTCTTCTACGTATTTTGTAACTAGAAACAAACAAATTTAAAGCATATAATTGCTGACACCTTATCTCGGCATTTGACAGCACATTTTGTGAATCAGATGTTATTTGAAGTCCTGCAAACCTAACGTCCTTCTTTACCTAGCGTATGCTGAGTTTGGTCAATCAGTAAAAGTCATTTTAACAGAAGGCTAATCAGTGTATATTTTACAAACTGTAAATATTTTTGCTAGTACTTATCTGTATTTAAATGTCAGAAACATAAAATAAACATTATATGGTTGAAAACGCTGAACAGTTGTGATATGAATGAGTTCTGAGCGCAAAGTGCGAACGCAGATTTGAATTTAGCAGTCGATCACATGACACACTGAACTTTCTAATCACACCCATGTGATTGTACGCTTCAAAGTGTTAATTATCATGTGTAAAAATATCCTTTTGGCTCAAAAATCTGAAACCTTTCGTATTTGTCATTGTGTCGTGCAAATAAGATTTTTTTATTAAGAAAATGTAAGGCCGAGCACTGTTAGTATTTACCATCGATTTACTAGACTGTAGCATAAATCTGTGCTGCCAGTTTCATAATAAACCGAAAAAATTGTAAAATTTCTCATAATAGCACAAAAGGTCTCTAACGTTGTTTTGCGCGATTGCTTTGGCAAAGTATCTGTCAAACGTACTAAAATCGAAAGTGTGATGATCTCAAAAGACTGCAATTTAATGAAATAAGTATATAATCTGTTTGCGCTGCGTGTTTCAAAGCGAAGTGTGAATGTAATGTAGACTGACACACTATATCACAACTAAAAAGAGGTTTGAGTCCCCTTTAACGTTCAGGTGCAAGTCAATTCACAGACTTTTTTCTTTGTTCAATTTGCACGCTGAACATGGGTTGGAGCTCTTAATTTTGAACTCTCAAAGTGCACCAGATTTAACTGTTTTCTGTCTCTGCTGCAAAACATCATGCCATGTTTATATTATTTCAGAGTCTGACGTGTTTGCCAAACGTGCACAGTTTGAGAAGCAAGAAGGCAATGACAATACAGGTAACGCCACTTCACCTACACAAAACACACTTCATTATTTACAGCATAAATGCATTTAAATTAATAAATTAATGCTTTTCTTTAACCCCCTGGTGCTGTTCGCACGTCAGTCAAAAATTTTTTCAGTGAAATGATTGTATTATATTGTAGTTCGATAATGTTTTTTATTTAATATTTTGTAATTTTAGGAGATTTTAAGGTACTAAATGATATTTATGCAGTAGTTATACATCAGTAAAGGTTTGGTCATCATTCGGATGGGGTCCGCTACACTTATGAAAGTTACAAAAGTTATTTAGTCAAGAATAGTGTGCGATCTTTTGTTATTTGATTAACTTTAAAGCGCAGACAGCAGCGCTAGGATTAGCAACAGTCTTTATACAGCTCAGTGCCTTCACGCAGTTAATTAATAAACCATCGGTTTGTGATATCGGCCTTTTTCCTGCTACAGCCGATATGCTGATGGTTGTAAATTAAGCAAAAATCGGACGATAAATATCGGCGGCCGATACATCGGTGCATCCCTAGTTATAATACATTTCTTCACTTTTTGAGCATGAACTCAACTTAAACTGTCAAAAATCCTGAATACTTTGGAGCATCAGATTGAAGTTTGGTCTCTTTTTAAAGAAAACACTTTGCAGATTATTGCTGAACTTGAAAAAAAAAAAGTGATATAATTTTACATTTATTGTTATGAAAAATGCACAAAAATATCATTTTCAATTCTTATTTGAAATATTTATTTTCTAAAGCACGTTTTACTCTAAAATCAAAGTTATAAATCTAAACAAGTTGTGCTCCAAATTTGAGCTTGATATCTCAAAAAATGAGCTTTCAGTAAGATTTCTTTGGGCGCAGTACCAAACACTTCCACTAGATCAAATTCTTCTTGCGTTCATTTACAATGCGTACATTTTTGACCACAAACAAACATCTTTTCTGGACCATTTAACCTTTTTTGAATCATGTCCATGATGTTTTTTTGTGTTCACACAGCAAGTGCCAAAACCTTTCGTTCCATTCCAATAAAGTAAAAGAACAAAACGTACATTTTTTTTTTTTTTTTTGGTCAAAAACGACCCAACAGCACCAGAGGGTTAAAAGACGAATACTGAGAGCATGGGAAAGAAATCATTTAAATAACATGAATATTTTGTTGCACTAATGCCTCAAACTAAATGTTAAATGTAAGTTCGCATCACATGCATGTCTGTTTTTTCTTGGACAAAATGCAGCCCAGTAGTCAGATATTTAGGGATTGTTTTATAGTCTGTTTCCCTTATTGATTCTCCTGAAATGCACTGATCCAGATGTGATCCATGTCCCTCTTCTCATTTGTCCTCAGCTGCCATTGTATTTGCAGTCGTCCTGGGCTTCGCCATCGCCATCCTGCTGGTTGTTATCACATGCTGTCTTGTGAAGGGAAAGAAGAAGCGTCGAAACAAACATCAGCCAGTGGCTGTTAACGGTGTTCACACCTACGTGGATTCAGAGAAACTCGTCTACAACAGCACAACCAAACCCATCTGAACTCAGCCGGGGTGTGATGTGAAAATGAATTTGTATATGCAGTAATTATTTTATTCCTTCACTTGGGTTTGTTTTGAGCAGACAGGCTGGTAACTGTGCAGCACGGAGGTTTGGTTGGTTTGTTTGCTTTAAGTTTGAAAACTTTTATTACCAGAATATTTTCAGAATAATATGAAATTGATTTACTTCTGTCCTTTGCTTTGTTGGATTTCACTCAGGGGTAAATGTGTGTTGCAATAGCATATACTAAAGCCAGTTTTTAAAATCCAGACCACGACCACACAAAATAAATCAAGATTTTTGAGCCACTTTTAGTTTGCAGTACGATTAGTACAGTTAGTTTGAAGACTGGAAGGTTTTTGTGTGTGTCTCAGAAATGCTGCCTCAACAGTTTATCTTAAATCAATGTAAACTTTGCCTTATTACTTAGAAATTCATTACATATTTTAGTGTGTTTGAGATCTGAGATATTCATCTGTGGCTCTTTGTTTTTTTTTTGTATCCATGAGCCACACTTTTTTTTTTAATTTTTTTAATTTTTTTTTTTTTTAGTAAACTGATATTTTGGATGCAGGAATTAAAAATATATGGTAAAAAATACATAACCCCACAATTTGTACATAGATTTTTTTTAATGTGTTATCTATACTGATGTCTAAACTATGGATCTTTAAAGTCTCAATAAAACTAAAATGTACAGACTGAGTGTGTGGATTCTGTTGCCCTTTCTGGTAATCAGGGGGTGGTCACTGAGACTTTTCAGACGCGCACTCCAACTTCGCCTCAGCCTCAGGTGCAAGTCAAACGCGCGCGGAAATGATACAGGTGCCGAATGAGCTTAAGCAGAACAACAGTGAACGAACACTATATATAGCTTACGTAAATGTTTCTCAACTGGTGGGTTGCACTTTCCAATCACGCGCAAATACGGCGCGCTGTATATTACTCACTATAAATAAAGCGCAAAAGAAACTACGAGCATGCAACGTCGTAGTTCTGTCGTCTATAAAGTCATGAAATAACCAAAAAGGCGATTAAAGCTGCGTTAAAACTGCATGCATGCATGAAGGCCTATTTGAGATATATATATGCGTCACATGTCTCTGGACTAAAATATTCTGCTATGTGAGATCACAGTATAAGGCACATAATGCATAAATAAATGTGAGAACTGTGCATTTGTACTGGAAGATGCTAATTTTGCGTTAATTTATAAAGTACAAACAAAAATGTATCACATAAAATAATTAATTTTTACATTCTGGCATTTATGTGCTGTTGACTTCTGCATCAGCAAATGGGAATTCAAAAGAGAACATTTTTTTTTCTTTGTACTGGGTTTAATTTAGGTATGATAGAACTGTTGCAATTATTTATTTTGACAATATAGAAAGTTAAACATTTAGTGTTTACTTTTTTTGGTTAGTTTTTGAAACAGACAAACTGAAGTTGAAGTTCATTGATACATAAAATTCAATGAAGGTTGAATAATCTTTGAACTACAGTATCTGCATGTCTCATCCATGGAGATGCAACAATGGAGAACAAGCTATTGGGGGTTTTGAGAACCAGAACTGACTGAACAAGTGGAAATTTAGCTATAGTGTGAGCCCCTTTATTAACATGCCTGCAAGTGAGGGATGATTTAAAAAAAAAAAAAAAAGGTCAAATTCAGTCAGCAATCCATGATCTAATTACAATTAAGTAGGCTACAAATTAACTGTATTCATTTGTGTTGTAGGCACAGTCCACTACATTATAGTCAGACTCATTTTTATGTTAAAATAATGAAGATTTCTGTGCCACCCCTGCCTGGCCACCCCTATGAAAAAATCCTGGCTATTCCTGGCTAATCCTGTGTATTTAATTTAATTTGTTTTGTGTACATATCTATTTTTTCTCATTAAAGTATTAGAAACGGTAGGTTGTGCTGTTAAATGACCAGCAGGTGGCGCTGTTGACTCAACATTAACATTGCAAATCATCACAATGATTTCTTATGGGTTCATTTTACTATTTTAAAGTTTTGTTCGAATATATAGCTAAGTTAACAATTAATTTACAAACCACCAAACAAATAAAAACATGTAAGTTCTGGGCCGAAGAACATTTCCTTCCGTTTTTAAAAATATTTTGATCAAATCTTCATTACACTACACAATTAAACCTCAAGACGTTTTTTTTGTTATGAAGTTTGTCTTCTAAGTTAAATTCCAGAACCTCGTATATCGTACCTGATATGCAAATAGTAATCCGTCAAATAAATCTCTATAAAATGATTTTTCGAACCACTTTATACAGATCCAGTAGTCGCAGTCGACTGTGATTGGTCCATCCTCATGCAGCCGACTATGATTGGTCCATCCTCATGCAGCGCTGTGAAAAGTAACACGTACCACGTTACTCTTGGTTAATTAAACAATAAACCGTTTCTTAGTTTTTAAAAACTATGCAGTGGAGGCATTTCACAATAATTTTAAATGTTCATGCTTTTCTCGTGCTTTGTTCTGAGGGAAATGTCTTGCTGAAAAAAATCTTGTGGCGCGTGATACATTTTAGTTTTTATTTTAGTTACATTTTTTTATTGTCTTTATTATACTTAGAATATAATTGTTTAAATTCATGAATTAAAATTTAGTAGGAGTTTGTACCCGAAAAACAAAGAAGTATCTATAAAATGATTCATCCAGTAGTCATCATCGAGTGTGATTGGTCCATCCTGACAGCGCTGAGAAAAGTAACACGCAACGCTAAGCGCACTTGATTCATCAGTACTAGTCTGAATAATAATTTGCAGCTGAATAATAATACTGAAATTATTATTAGATATTGAACTAAAATAACGAGGCGAACATTTCACAATTGAGAAATTTTATTTAGACAATTTAGAAACAACTTTCTGTCGCTAAGCCCCGCCCACCTCATCATTCCTCTGTTACTGTGGTTTTTAATAGAGCGGCGTTTGAGTTCAGAGTGAAGTCAGTCAGTGCTGCATATGGATTGATCAAACTGAGTCTCTCAGACCTGCAGCCGGTGAAAATAAGACATACATAAATGTCTGCGAGGTGCGAATGAACCGTAAACGTCTTAAATAACAAGGAACTCATTCGGTAAGTGTTTTTGCCTTCATTTAAAGACTATTATGTTGCGAGGACGCGCACAGTTCTGCAAAACTAGATAAAAAATAAACAGTTAAAGCTGTTTAGAGTTATTTTCTATGTTTTTAAAGACAGTATATGTGCATTTGAGGAGCTCTTTATGTGTTTGTTTAGTGTTTTTGCTGTCCTCGTGTCTTGTTTTGGGGAAAATATCCTGCTGAAAGTTTGTGGACTCGTGTTGTTATTAATGACTTTTAGGTTTTTAGTTACAAAGTTGTGGATGAACGTTTTCACAATGACATTTAGTGAATGAAATGAAGATGCAGATAGGCTGAAGGATGATCTGAACATCTTAGTTAATGTAGTGATTGTTTATTTGTCTTGCTGATTTAATCATTACTCTCTTTGGTTCAGTATCAAACACTAGCTTTGGCTGTATGGTAATGTTGTTTTTAGTTTCTGGGTTTTTGCAAAAACCTTTAAAACACTTTGTAACCTTTATTTTTAACCGTTGTTTAATTTTGACCCCGGAGAGGATTTTGTTTTTCACAAAAATGCTAGTTAATGTTTTCAGTATCACATTGGACTAAAACTTACTGACTTTGTTCACACCGGGTAAAACAACTTCCCAAAAAGATTTTGACAATTTGTGCCTTTTTTTTTTTCTTCTTTTTTTTACTTTGTCACACTTGTGGTGTTCTGGGTTAAAAATGACCCGTCTTTTAAATTGCTTGTAAGTCTCTCATTATGCAATACTAGATTCAGTCTTTTAACTTTTAACTTTTTCACTCAAAATCTGAGGAGCATGAGCTCAGATCAATGAGGCCTATGATCAATCAGCTCCAAAAAGAAATGCAAAACCTGTCCTAATTGAAAGAAAACAAGCTGACAAAAAGATTGAATCCAATATTTGGTGGTAATATAGCATAATGGGAGACTTACAAGCAATTTAATACGCGGGTCATTTTTGACCCAGTGTTGTCAAATTTCGACCCCCTGCCAAATCAGTACCCCCCTCGTTGAAGTCGCTACCTGATTGGCTAATCTTAACCCCTCCCCTAATCCTAACCCCTCCCCCACGCCTACTCCTAAACCAACCAATACTAGGGGGGTAATAATCTGGCAGGGGGTCGAAATTCGGCACAACACCGGGACACCAAATTAGCGAAAGGATTTTAGGGTGTTGTTGATCTTGCATTAAAACGACATAAATGTAGATATGAACTGACAGTTTTTGGGGTGTTAATGTTCTGATAACCCTGAGATAAAGTCTTTGTAAAGAGAATATTCATCTACGGCACCTGAACTTTGATCAGGTTTAGACTTATAGCTTTGATTAACAAATGATGAAGTGTTGATTTAGTAAAATTTTTGTACATTTTATTGGTTTTATATTATGTGCAAATGATGCTTGTGTTAGTCTTAGTTTGCTTATTTGTGATTGGGTCAATGAACGGGTAATTTTCTTTTTTGTCCAAAGGCTTTAATAATAATAAAAAACAAAGATATGACATCCAAAGTATGTAAGGTAGTACAACTAGATCTCTTTTATTGAATCCAAAAGGTTTAATTATATTTTGCTACATATAAAGGTATTTTAAAGATTTTGAAGTGTCAAAACGTCATTCGGTTTAACCGTCCAAAGGCCAATTCATTTGTGATTAAAATATCTTAAAATGTACTAAATGTATATATTTTTTTTATTCTGGCATGATTTTATAACATCATATATCAACATAGTGCAAAATGGTATTAAAATGATGTGTAGAAGTCGTTAGAAAGAATGTCCGGAAAAATGAATTTCATTGATGTCATTCAGAGTAACCAATATAAAGGGACCATTTTGGATAAAGTCATGCGGTCAGTATCATGTGACAGGATGTGACATCATTCAGACACCTGCAAAGGACCACATGGTCATGAAGCAAAGTAACTAACTCTCTCTTAACTATTTGATAAATTAGTTTTCACTCGCTCATACGCATGTCCCGAAACATCAGGTCATGTGGTACAACCGCTATAAAACATGGAAAATGTTTTAAAAACTTGTACTAAATATAAAATGTTTGATTGTCCTTTTGTTAGTTAGCTAGATATCAGCCTGTTAGCATTGTTTGAAAATATCGTCATGTGGTATAACCAAAAGTGTCATTCGGTAAAACCGAAATTTTGGTTAAACCAAATGATTTTTTGGGTGATAAATTTTGTCCATCTTGTAAAAAATGACAAAAGCAGTGTTAATTGATTATAAAAACCACATAATCTCATTGTTAACACTTAATAAAACTTCAAAATTAATTAAATCTCCATTATGCTTTTTTACACTTTTAAAAACCTTATTCGTCAATGACCCGGTTATGGATGATGTAACACAATAGTGGAAAATCTAGGCTTGTGTTTTCCACATCTGGAAACTAATGAAATCCTAAAAGTCATGGAAAGTTTTAAAGTGAATAGAAGTTTTGTAGTTGAGCTCTGCTGTTAAATCTTTTGTAGAGCGATGTCTGTTTTGTTAGTGAATCAATCAGTCAGTTCTTTTCATCATTTAAAAACAAACCATTCAGCTACTACTAATTATTTCTTCACCTGAGAGTTTATTTGGTGTGCAACTTGGTTATCACTACCATTTACTCCCATTCATCATTCATTCAGTTTCCCAGCGCAGTGTTGTTAGATGGGGTCAGGGTTTTACTTTGACCTTGTCTGGGTTAAAAGTCCCTAAGGGAACAGTGTTACTGGGGTTATTTGTCCAAGTAGAAGTTTAACAGCTGAACGCTGAACGGAGAGATTTATGGATCTTCAAGAAGAAGCTCTTTGTTTTTCTATTGTGGCAGAGCTCCAGCCCTGAATCTGAGGGGTTTAAAGGGTTTAAGATTAAGACCTTTAAGGAAAATTTAATTTAAAATTAAATTTAAATTATGGGATCACATGTTAATACCATGGTTCTTACCGATAAATTGGTAAACCACTACAAAGCACCATGTTATTAACATGTGATACCATCACTACACTGTACAAAATAATTTTCATGATTTATCACATTTTTTTGTCAAATCAACTTCAATAATTTGAGTTTCTATTGATTAAACAAATCGCCAACAATTCTTTTTTACAGTGTAGTGATATTTGGCATTTCTAATTTAGCAAATATAATGTAAAATAAATACATTGTATATAACAAATTTATAATAATTTTTTTTTTTTTTTTTTGCATTATTTTCTGTCTTTAAATAAAATAGTGTGATGTTATATATAGCTACAGTATTGTCCAAAAGTGATGTCTGGAAGGGATTTTTGTTTTTAATGACCCTACAAGTTAGATTAAACCATCAAAATATGAGGAAAATAGGGCTGTTTAACGATTAATCGCGATTAATCACATCCAAAATAAAAATTTGTGTTTAATATGTGTGTGTACTATGCATATTTATTTTGTATACACATACACGCATATATTTAAGAAATATTTACATGTATGTATTTATGTATATTTTAAATTATATATAAATATTTAGTTATTTTTATATTTATTTTTTTTAAATCTAAGGGAAGAACAAAACACTAAACATGGTTAAGCTATATAAAATTATTTGGCAAAAAAACAACAGCTGCAGGTTTTATTTTACTATGCAAAAAAAAAAAAGCATAAAAAACAAAAAGCTCTCAGGAAAAAGCATACATTAACAGCAACATAATCAGTTATTAATAATTTGTTGGTTCTCTCTTGTTTTTGCATGTTTATAATTTCTTTGCATGACAGTCTGGACAAAAACTGTGTCAATGAATGATTAAATCATTAATTCAAACCAATTTAAAAGATCTGTTTCTGTTTCTAATGGTCGTTTTGTCTCTGTGTTTGACCAATCACAACAAACTGGGCAGTCCGACCAATCACAGCAGAGCAGGCTCTCGGAAAGGCGGGGTTTAGAGAGGCTGAATCCTTGACTGAACCGTTTCAGACACTGTGAGAAAAGAGTTGATGCTGCAGTGGATATTATGAGAAAATTTGTGTTTTTTGACCTTGGATGGATGTAAAACTATTGTAGGAGACTAAAATTAGGAAATTTAAAAATAGCATAATTGGGGCACTTTAATATAGTAAAGTTTATAAAGTCTGTGGAAAATATCTCTAGTTTTAAACAACTATGAATTTGAAGAGTTCCCAAGATAAATAAGCAAAAGAATGGCCAGTTTTAGGCTGGCAGACATGAGCAGCTCAAGATAAGGCGATATTGCGAGTGTGAGGTGCATTTCAAGAGAATCTGCATGAAATGTGTTTCTGCTTTTCTTCAGGAAATGGTCATTGACCAATTACAGCCGGCTGGCGCGGGTCCACGTGCACGTGTGTGTGTATGTGTAAGGTTTGTTTATAGAGCTTGTGGGTGTTCGGATGGGAAGATGTCTTATCCAACCATCTTTACACATCGCTTATGAGCTCATAAAGTAAAGGAATTTTACGGGATTCTGGGAATGATCAGCATGATTCGTGATTGCGTTCTGCAGCGCTGGAATACTAGCATGCCGCTTGATATATTTGAAATATATGTGAAATAGTATGTAATAAGAGTTTCAGACAATGCATGTTTAATTAGAAATTAATACAGTTGGTTTGCATTGATCCAGTTTTGTCTAAATATCTCAACACTTAGCAGTCTGAACAAATGAGTCAAGAAAAATTGTAGTTTATATCACCTGGTTCATTGGTGCATTGCATTGTGGGTACTGCATTCTACAAAGTGACCAAATATTGGCAGATTAAAAGGTATGGGGCCTTAATATTCATATGACATGCATAACTTAAACTCAACTCAAAAACAGAATTTTTTTTAAAAATAATTAAAACGTTTCCCGCCAATTTCTGCCTGATTTGTTCCTCATTTTTGATGTAGGTTAAGATCAAATCTGATTGCGTGTGCGTTTACTACTGTCTGTCTTTCTCCCTGAACCTTCTCTTGAAGGGTGAGACTGTACACAAGGTCAGCCAAGATAAACTGCTGAAATAATAAAAGTGTGTCTCCAGTAAGTTACCCTGCGTCTGCGTTTTCATGTTTTCGCGCACCTCCCTCTGGCGCTCCCGTCGCTCCCTCAGGCCCGTCTGTAGTACTCCAGGCGTCCCGAGGGTTTGGTCCCGCAGACGGTGTCGGGTCGTGGGGTCAGCAGCGGAAGAGAGGAGAGTATTTTTAGGGAGTGTTTGCCTTTCGGAAGTGTTTTAATTGAGGAAGTAATTGTCGCCTTGTGTTTTAACCATGCGTGAGAAAGAAAGCTGAGGAATTCCATAGGGAGGCTTTTCTGCACGGCTGACAGAAGAATAAATACACAGTGATAATGAAAGAGTGTACGGTCTGTTTTGAGTCTGGAAACTGTCACTAGATTGTGTCTCGTACGTTTATGAGCATAAATGCCCTCTAAAGTAGATAGTGTTAAAAACTCTCCTGATTTATGTTGCATGGCATCAAATTTCTGTTTCAATGGATTTTCTGCAGGTTCAGATGATATCTCACTGTCAACTTTTCCCATTTGTTTTCCCTAATATTCCTCAGGAAAAAAAAAAAAAAAAAAATAAATAAATAAATAAATAAATAAATAAATATATATATATATATATATATATATATATATATATATATATATATATATATATATATATATATATATATATATATATATACAGTAAGAGTGTAGAAAACAAGTGTTAAAACATCCCAATCACTGGGTTAAAGCATCCCAACTGCTGGGTTAAAACATCCCAATCGCAGGGTTAAAACATCCCAATCGCAGGGTTCAATCGCACCCCAACATTTAAAACATCCCAATCGCAGGGTTAAAACATCCCAATCGCAGGGTTCAATCGCACCCCAACATTTAAAACATCCCAATCGCAGGGTTAAAACATCCCAATCGCAGGGTTAAAACATCCCAATCGCAGGGTTAAAACAACCCAATCGCAGGGTTAAAACATCCCAATCGCAGGGTTAAAACATCCCAATCGCAGGGTTAAAACATCCCAATCGCAGGGTTCAATCGCACCCCAACATTTAAAACATCCCAATCGCAGGGTTAAAACATCCCAATCGCAGGGTTAAAACAACCCAATCGGTGGGTTAAAACATCCCAACTGCTGGGTTTGTCCATTCTCAACCCAACTTGGGTTGTTTTTAACCCAGCATTTTTAAAGTGTAGAATGTAATTTGTTACAAAATAACAATGCAACACCCAAAGAGTCTTTTGCAATGGCAGCTAAAAAAAAGCAAGTATTGCAAAAGATCCTCCAGCCTCCCTGTAAGAAGCTGCATTAATCACACGAGACCTCAAGAGAAGATGCATGAGAAAATCAACCGCTCATGGCTGAAAATGAAGGTTTTCTCTGCATTCCAGGGGAATTGAGGAGAATTGAATGAGATCTCTGCTGAGAATGGGGGGAAATATTAAAATAAAAACATAATTCTTGCATGTTTTTCTTCTTAAACACAAGAATATAACTGGGTTTCATTTCATTAAAATAAAAATAAAATCGAATCAATTAGCCTAATCGTTAACCTCAACCTCTTAAATCCAATGCGGGGGTCACTAGTAAGTTATCATGTTACTTAGCCACTTGCTTAACCAGCACAAAATAGGTGTTGTTTTAAAGCTCAGAAATTATGACATGGGGGTGAACAAAACATCCTAATCACTGGGTTAAAACAACCCAATAAAACACCCCAATTGCTGAGTTAAAGCACCCCATTCGCTGGGTTAAAGCACCCCATTCGCTGGGTTAAAGCACCCCATTCGCTGGGTTAAAGCACCCCATTCGCTGGGTTAAAGCACCCCATTCGCTGGGTTAAAGCACCCCATTCGCTGGGTTAAAGCACTCCATTCGCTGGGTTAAAACAACCCAATAAATCACCCCATTCGCTGGGTTAAAACAACCCAATAAAACATCCCAGTCGCTGGGTTAAAAACAACTCAATCGCTGGGTTTGTCCATTTTCAACCCAGCTTGGGTTGTTTTTAACCCAGCATTTTTTATGTACAGTGATTAATTCAGATGACTTCTTATAGAGAGTTGATTTTCAATATTTAGATTCATATAGATCAGTGTAGTGTAAGTGTGTTAAATGCAAAAATGCTCTGAACATCTCTTATAAATCATATTTTTGATCAGCTGTAGAAAAGAAATGCATGAGGACAAATTAGAGGACAAATCCCTGACCTGGATGTGAGGGTCAAATTTCGGTGAGCGCGTTTTATCAGCTGTGGGAACAAAAGCTTTCCAGATGGACTTTGCCTCGCTTTCTGAACCAAATGGACATTTACATGTCAGCACACGTCATCTGTTTGAAATTCAAAGGGTGCATTTGAGTAGAATAGAGCAGACTGCATTCATTGGTGACACATACACAGGCAGAAATCTCTATAATAATGCGCCCCTATGCACTGACAGGATGCACTGATCCTGATGTGTTCCCGTTCCCGTTATCCGCTGTGGGATAATCATCCGGACTGTCTTGCCTGTGATCCTGGCTTCGTCCCAGCAGCACAGCTGTCAGTTCAGAGGCAGAAGCAGCAATTACACTGAGGAACAATGTGGATGTTAATCCTGGAAGACTTCGGTGGCTCTGATCTCTGATCCTGATGCTCTTGTTAAAGACGGAGACTCATGGGAATCAGCCGAGAGGAGTTCACAAATGCTCTCCACGCCATTACAATCAAATTAGTTCAAGATTAGTGAAGCTGTTTGAGATATCAAGCCAGTTTTTGACATGTAAAACAAGGATATCGAGTAGAAAACTGCTGCAAAAGTGTAGAATATGGCTCTATGAAATCAGTTTTTTTTTCCCCTTTCAAATTCTTTTATTTTTCTTTACTTTTTTTTTTTTTTCAATTTAATTTTTTTTCCCCAAATTCATTCCCCCACACACCCTCATTTTAATTTTTCTGATTTCGTTTTTTTTTTTTTTTTTTTATTAATACTTTTTTGGATTATTTTTTTAAATGGTTAAATTAAATTTTAGGAATCAAAAAGCATGTCTAATTAATTAAAATCATAAAACTTACAATTCAACAAAAATTTATTAAAGTTTTTTTTTTAAAAAAAGACATTTTTAAGACCCCATAAAATTTGTTTTATTCCCAAAATTCCATTTTTGTTCCATTTTTCTGGATTCTGTTTTAATAGTTAAATCATATTTAATATTCAAAAAGCATGTCTAATTAATTAATCATGAAAACTTATACAATTCAACAAAAAAATATATGTTTAACAAAAATGAAATTTGTAGGGCCCTATGAAATCTTCTTTTATTTTCACCCAATATTCTGTTTTTCTTCATTTTAATTGTTCTGGATTCCGTTTTTCCCGTTTTTTTTTTTTTTTTTTCCCTGATTCCATTTGGTTAAATTGCATATTTAACAATCAAAAAGCATGTCTAATCAATTGAAATCATGAAACGATAAACTATTAAAAGTTTAACAAAAATGACATTTTTAGAGCCAGATGAAATTCTGTGTTTTCCATTTCAATTCTCTCTGGATTCCATTTTAATAGTTTAATTAAATCTTAATAATCCAAAAGTACGTCTAATCAATTGAAATCATATGGCCCTAAATTTAAGACCTCAGTGTGTGTGTTTTCTCTGAAAGTTTATTGCTCTGACTTTGTTCCCTGTTGGATTCAGTGCCGTGATTTTTTTTTTTTTTTTTTTTTTTGTGAAAAGTAAACAAGTAGTCAAGTTGAAGTTTCGGTTTGGTTTCAGTGTGAAAGTCCGCTGACACACGGGCCTTCGGGTCTCCTGTACGTCGCATGTTGGCGAGCGTCACGCACGATCCAGCGGCAAACACTGATTCACTCTGTCTGACGGAATGGCTGGAATTTCCATTTGCTGGACTGATAAGACTCCAGAGCTTTTCCACTCCACTTGGAGGGCAAATCCGGGGGCAGCTGGAATGCAGGAGTCTCGCTCGGGCACATTTATCACAGTGCACTGGCACAGTCAGAACAAAAAACAACCTTAACACAATATTTGTCCAAGGCAGAGCAGCAATTTGAAGATCTTATTATTTGTGGTGGTTCATTCCGTTGATCTTCAAGTGCTCAAGTCATATTTTGCTCAGTGTGAAGTGCAAAGGTGCATACTAATAACTAACAGATGCATATTAATTATGAGCTAAATAATGACATTACTGTGTTTTAGAGCTGCTTTATTAATGTGAAGCTGCTTTGAAACAATCTGTATTGTATAAAGCGCTATAGAAATAGAAGCTGGCTTTATAAATGGAAAATATGACTAAAAAATACAAATCTTCATTTAATAATTTCAACTGAAAACTTTGCATCGAAAGGTTTTAAAGAGCATGAGAATCACACATTTAGTCCAAACTTTTTTGACTAGTCATGTGGTTACAGTACATGTATCTCCTCAAGGTCTGTCAGTACAGTATGTCACTGTAAAGTCAGATGTGTTTATGTTTGTTCAGGTGTTGAGATTGATTTCGTGTCTGTGTGTTTTTTTTCAGTGTGTGAGGGACATGAGAGAAGAGTCCAGCTGCTCTCACTACAACAGCCTCATGGGAGAAGGTAAGAACATGGAAATCTGTATTTTACTGATCAGAAACCAGTTTGACACCAGGTTCACTCCACTGTAATGGAGACATAGACTTTCAGAAGTTTGGGGTCGGTAAGATTTTGTAAAAGAAATTAACTCTTTTTTTTTTCCCAATTGATCTAAAGTGACTGTAAAGACATTTATAAGTTACAAAAGATTCTGTTTCTAATAAATGCTGATAATTTTTAAAGTTGGAATGAAACTAAGTTGGGATAATCTTTTCTTCCCTATTGTGCCATATATCTGAGTGAAACTGCTTCTCAGACAAGAACAAATGTAGGGCGGGGCTTGATTTTGTCTGTGGGGAATTCATTGGATGGTTGTGGTTTGCTATTGGTGGATCTCATGTGAGTGACAGGTTGCCCCGCCCTCGTCATCAGAGAAGAGATGCTGCAAGAGGGAGGAGATGTTATTCTGGTTCAAGATTACGAGGCACATGAATTTAAAATAATGATGTGCACCGATAAATCATTTAGAATAAACACTGCGCAATTCCATAAAAAACAAGAATGGTCCGTTTAGATTTAATGGTGACTCTACGTACTTGCAGTATGCAGTACAGTACAGCGCTCAGTGTTTATTTACTGGAGATGTGTGTTTCCTTTGCGCTGTGTGCACTGAGCTCACAGTTGGCTGCCGATTCTCCTCCGCTCTGCCAAAACAAGTGCAGGAATGTCTGTGAATCGGGTCCAATTAATGTGATTCGACAGGGTCTGGTGTGGAAATGTTGAGTAATGGAGAAACTTGGAATCTGCAAAAGAGACTTTTTATTCATACCCACTTTTGTGCCAGGCTGGTATAGGCTTCTGGCATGGATCTCACACTTTCGCTGTTGAATTCCAGTGTGTTGATGCAACACCTCCTCCTCATCTTCTCCTCCCGCTCCGTAAACACGGGCCGACGAGAGATGGGAGAGCCGCTCGTCTTCTGCTCTTCTTCTGCTCTTACTGCGCTCCAAATTTCCCTAAACAAATGGTGTCTTCCAGCAGCGGATGGTATCCATTCATGGCCTATTTTGGAAGTTTCAGAGAGTCGTGCTGTGTGTGTTTTGGCACATGGATGAGTGGGAATTGAAAGAACAACTTGTGATGTTGTAAAGGCAGGAATACATGACGGACAGCTGGAGAACAGTCTGAGGCAGGTGACTATTAGTCAGGAAGTTTGTATGTTTTGACCTGAAGCCTCTCATGTGTGCTGGTAAGTTAAACACAGTAAATGTTAACATAAGATGACATCTGTCAAACAACCAAAATCAAGAGACAATATGGATGCATGCATATATTTCTATGTATATGGATGTGTGTATGTATTTGGATGCATATATGTATACTATATGCAATGGTATATGGATGCGTATATGTATATGGATGCATTGGATACATATGTATATGTATATGGATCCGAATATGTATATGGATGCGTATATGTTTACTATATGTATATGCATACTATATGTATATGGATGCATATATGTATATAAATGCATATATGTATATGGACGCGTATATGTATACTATATGTATATGCATACTATATGTATAACGATGCATATATGTATATGGATGCTATGTACTATATGTATATATATATGCATATGGATGCGTATATGTTTACTATATTTATATGCATACTATATGTATATGAATGCGTATATGTATACTATATGTATATGGATGCTATATATTATATGTATATACATATATGCATATGGATGTGTATATATGTACTATATGTATATGGATGCTTATATGTATATGAATACATATATGTATACTATATGTATATGGATGCTATATATATATATATATATATATATATATATATATATAATATGGATGTGTGTACTGGATGCATATATGTATATGGATGTGTATACTGGATGCATATGGATGCATATATGTATTTATGTATTCGTTTGTGTGCGTTTTCATTTATAGTATTTTGGGATTTTTTTGCATTGTGATATTTCAATTTTGAAAATTAAGCACATCTCCCTTTAAATTCTCTTTACTGTAATGCAGAAAAATGTTTGTATATATTATTTAAATCATTAAATTTTTAGTCATCATATTAGTGTTTGTTCTGCAATTAATTTATAATGATTTAAATAAAATTGCATTATTATAATTGCATTATTAGTTGTGAATTATATTTACTACCAGTTTACCTTCGCCGTGGTTTGTTTGGGGTTTGTGTTTCGTTTGTGCTTCACTGATGGCATTTGCTGAGTATTTTGGTGGGTGTATTCGAGGAACCGTTCCAGAGTAAACCTTATCCAAATGAAAATGACTGTATTTGACCTGTGAGGAATTTGTGTGTGTGTGTGTGTGTGCGTGGATCTGTGTGTGGGTTTTTCATGCAGACAGGCCCTGGAAACTAGAAAATAACTAAAGAAAGCCCATGCAAAAGTCACCATGATGCTGCTAGTGTGATCGGTTTTGTTGCACGCTGCAATTCATCCACAGCCAAAAAAGAAAAGCGTCTTCCCTGCATGAATACAGCCACCCTAATGGCAAGTTCAGGGAATTTACTGTTTTTATTTAGTTGCAAATTTTTGCCCCCTGTATAAAAATCTCATTATTTCCTCTGCAAATGGTTTTTATTGCTTTTCACAATGGTGTCGTTTTTTTTCAAAGCTTTTCCAGAATGATTCCTCCGCAACTTTGTGTTCTCGTGGTTTCATGTCTTTTGTGGGTATTCTGCTGTTATTGCACGGCCGCAGAGTAATTGATAATCTGTCCCGGGGAAAAGAGGCACCCCTCATTGTGAGCATTAGTTTAATGAGCCGTTCGGAGTCGTCATGGAGATTTGTTACTAGCTGTTCTTGAATAAGTGGAGAAATTTGTGTTGTGAAGGAAGTGGTGTGCTGTACGCCTCAGGGAAAACTGGGATTAGGTTTCTAAAGTAACGGTAAAGGTCTACACACACACACACACACACACACACACACACACACACACACACACACACACACACACACACACACACACACACACACACACACACACACACACACACACACACACACACACACACACACACACACACACACACACACACACACACACACGTTGACCTAGCAAACTAAATGAGGCCTTCCCATTGACTTTAGTTGTTCTTAAATTAAGGTCATTATAATTACAATAGACTAACCCAAACCATGACCCTCATGTAAACCTTTTGATATTTCCAGTGGTAAAACAAGACATTGCTGTTTTTATATAAGTTAGTTTGTTTTATATGGCGATACATTTTATTTAGTTTTCAGGTTTTATGTAGTTATGTAGGGTTTGTATAGGACTACCTTTCCTTTGTCCATAAAAAATCAGTTTTTCTCTGCTTGCTCCTGGACGACTGGTGCTTCCCCTCAGCACAAGTTTGGTATCATTGTAAAGCGCAGCATTCCAACTTTTTGAATATTCATATCAAATTCTCGATGATACCAATGAAATGTGAATTTCAAACTCATGCAGATGTAATCAAAACCATCTTACTTGCGCTGACTGACAGATCTGAAGTGAGCACAAAGACGCCTCAGACAGCGTGTGATCCCGATATACACATATACATGGAAAGACAGTTTCTTGGCGAGTATTCACACAAACATTATCTGTAATGTCTTACATGAGCGTTTGGTTAACTGTTGGGGAAAAACATCTGATGCGTAACATTATATTGTATAGCCTATGTGTGGTACAGTAGGTCTTAATATATAGGCTGTCTGTTTCATTAAAGGGTTAATTCACCCAAAAATGAAAATAATGTCATTTATTACTCACTCTCATGACGTTCTACACCCGTAAGACCTTCGTTCATCTTCAGAACACAAATTAAGATATTGTTGATGAAATCCGATGGCTCAGTGTGGCCTCTATTGAGAGAAAAGCCATTGAAACTCTCAAGGTCCATGAAGACATATTTGAAACTGTTCATGTGAGTACGGTTGTTCTACCTTAATATTATAAAGAGACAAGAATACTTTTTGTGCACCAAATAAAAAAAAAAAAAAAAGACTTCCATATGAGCCAATTTCAAAACACTGCTTCATGAAGCTTCTGAGCTTTATGAATCTTTTGTTTCGAATTAGTGATTTGGATCTCCTATCAAACGGCTAAACTGCTGAAATCACATGACTTTGGCGCTCCGCTTCACTGATTCGATTCGTAAAGCTCTGAAGCTGTGTTTTGAAATCGCCCATCACTAGATATTGTTGAAATATTTTGTTTTTTGGCGCACAAAAAGTATTCTTGTCTCTTTATAATATTGAGATAGAACCACTGAACTCACATGAACTGTTTCAAATATGTACATTTATGGACCTTGAGAGTTTCAATGGCTTTTCTCTCAATAGAGGCCACACTGAGTAATATCTTAATTTGTGTTCTGAAGATGAACGAAGGGCTGTAGAACAACATGAGAGTGAGTAATAAATGACATTTTCATTTTTGGGTGAACTAACCCTTTAATGTTAATCAAACAATTGTGGAATCATAAGGGAAAAAATAATGAATATATATTTTATCCTATAGATATGGGTTTTGACTTGGTTTGTGCCAAATTTGGTGTTATTATAAATGGTGTTATTTAAGGTTTGATTTTGTTTCAGAACCTTCAGAAAGCTTTATTTTTCTCAAAATTGACTTTGCTGACAAAACAAATTCCAAACAGGTGTAGCTCACTCATTTTTTTTTTGTCAGATTCCAATAAATCATACACCATTTTGAAGGTTTTAATTAGAGAATGTGAGAATAACAATAACTAATTTTTGAAAATTTGCTCATTGCGACTCATTTTGCCAGAACAGATCACATATAGGGCCCTATTTTAACAATCTAAGCACATGGTCTAAAGCGCAGGTGCACTTAGGGTGTGTCCGAATCCACTTTTGCTAATTTAACGCCGGGAAAAATGGTTGGCGCCCCCGGCACATGGTCTAAAAGGTTTGTCCCTATTCTCTTAATGAGTAATGGGTGTGTTTTGGGCGTAATGTGCAATAAACCAATCAGAGTCTCATCTCCCATTCCCTTTAAAAGCCAGGTGCGCTCGCGCCATGGCGGATTCGCTATTTACATGGTGGGATTTATGTGTAATAAGCAGAGGTACGTGCGTGCCTATAGGTGCATATTACTAATGCACCCTTCAAATAACAAAAAAAATATTGTGCCATTGACTTTAGACCAGGTTTCAGTTGGTCAATGACGCAGTCGTTTTCAGTTGCCTCAAAATAGCAACACTCCAACAGTGCACCTGAACACACCTCGTTTTCAGATGGGAGTGAGTGCATTTGCTATTTAAACGTGGCGCAGGGCGTGAAGATAATAACTGTGTCGGGCTGAAACTAGCTAAAAACACTTGCATCGCGCCTGTCGCCACATTGCGTCGCGTGTATGATAGGACCATATGGTAATTTAAAATGAGGTCCAGAATTCAGTTTTAGAGTACAGCCAGGTGTAAGAGCACTATAGCTAGGTCAGAAACACACACACACACACACACACACACACACACACACACACACACACACACACACACACACACACACACACACACACACACACACACACACACACACACACACTTTTCTGGGCCGGGCTTCCCTCCACACCAGCATGCCGCAGCATCGGGGGTCTTTCTGTGGACTTTGTGTCCCGTGCTAAACTTCACAATGGACTCACACCATTGAAATCCCAGCGCACAGATGGCTGGTGTTTTCACAGGAAATGGGCTTTTTGAATGGGGCTCAGCGGAGGCACTTGGAGGACGTTTGTGTGACGATTCAGGGTTAATTGGCTTTATTGCCTCCGACTGTTTCTGTAGAGAAACACTGACTTCAAACCGCTGGAGAACACTCGTGAAAATATCTTTCATCTGAACTTGGTTTGAATGTGAAAAATCTTGTGTAGCAAGAAAAGTTGTTAATTATTAGACAAAAATGCTTGAGTCTCGCTATCTGTCATCAAAAATAGTTTCCATAATGGTTTCTTTCATGGGTTGTGTGTTAACGGTTATCAGTAGATCTGACGCTAGACTAACCCTGTAATCACGTCAAATTATACGGTTCGACGGGAGGAAAGCACAGGTACGTCTGAAATGAAGGGGTCCAGGTGAAATAAAAGATCTTCATAATGGACGGCTTCTGCTTTCACTGTATCGTGAGGCTCTTTTCGGGTAAAAATAGTATGATGTTGTTGATGGTGGTGGAGGTGACATGTTAATTGTGGTGTGAGTGAGTCTTTAAAGACAGACATTGATTCAGCTGTGTCGAGATCTCTGAACATGTGGCGGCCAAATGGAAGAGCTTTATGAGTGCTGTTACTGGTGACTTTCACTTTTGAGCGCTGGCGGGATCAATCTGTGAATGCCACCCTGCTTGTGACTGATTTTATAAAAAATAATCAGGAATGTTTTTAATTCTGAGCTGTTTATACAAGCCCATTCATTCATTCATTCATTCATTCATTCATTCATTCATTCATTCATTCATTCATTCATTCATTCAGTATTTATTTTTTGATTTATTTATTTTTAATCTATTTTTAATTAATTTGTTTAATTATATTTATTTTATTTGCATTTTATATTTTTGTATTTTATTTATTTTATTTATTTTTATATATTTGTTTTTTTATATAGTTTATATTTATTTTATATATATTTTGTTTGTTATATAAATTTTATATATTTGTTTTCTGTTTTATTTATTTATTTTTAATTTTTATTTTTAACATTTATTTTTATTGAATTTAATTATATTTATTTTGTATTGTATATTTTTGTATTTATATTTATATTTGGTGGATCTTTATTTATATTTTATGTTTTATATATTATTTATTTTATATATTTTGTTTATTTTATTTGATATATATATATATTTGTTTTTATTTTATATACATTTTATATATTTTTTTATTTGTAATTTTATGTATTTATATTTTATATATTTTAAATTTTATATTTATTTTGTTTGTTTTATATTATATCAATTTTGTTTTTCTTTTATTTTATGTTTTGTATGTTTTATTTTACATGTTATTTATTTTATTTATTTTTAATTTGTTTTTTTTTTTTTTTTAATTATATTTGTTTTATTTGTATTTATATATTTTTTTTGTATTTATTGTATATATTTTTTTATTTATTTTTTATTTATTTTATATATTTGTTTTATTTGTGGTTCTTTTTAGGCCTATTTTTTTTTAGAAAACAAGTGGAAAATTCTGTGTTTGTTTACTCGTTATTTTTCTCATTAGGAATATATAAAAATATATATAATTTATTTATTAAATTTAATTGTTTCTTGGTTCATTTTTTTTTTTTTTTTTTTTTTTACTTAGTTCATCTTATTTGATGATTATTCCCATTACATTAAAAAAAATCGTTGATGTTTCTTTTATAAGGTAAAATGTACCATGGTAAACAGTGATGATATCAAACTGTACTTCAGTATATGACATGGTAATGATTACCAAATTTAAATACTATAGTATAGGCACAGTACATAAAAGATTATCATTATAGTACCATGTAAAAAAACAAAAAAACAATGTCAGCGTCAAGGTATTTTTAGTCAGTTTATGTGTTGTTTGAGTCTCCGTGAGAACTGATGTTCATGACTTGAATGGATTCAGTCAGCAGATATTTCAGTGTAATGAGAGGGTGGATGGTGTGACTCGGGTCGATTGGCAGTGTAATTAGTCTCCTCTCCCCGTTTCATTTCGAGTAGTTACTAAATACTCCAGACGACACACGCTGTTTGTGCTTCCTGCCTCCAGCGGTGTGTTTCTGTGCTGTCAGTGTTTCCCAAAGGCATCAGTCCAAACTCTTACTGACTCCTGCCCAGAGAAACATGCAGCAGATTTAATGGCATTTGCACATAGAAATTCATTCACAAATATACTACTACTAATGTTGCATTATGAATTGTGATTTAGAAGAGTTCGCATCTTGGTCATTTTGTCTGTGTATCAGTTTTCCAGTAGCAAAGGTGATCTCATGGCAGATGATTGTGAACTTTGTGAAAGCCAGCTTCTCTCTCTCGTTCTGTGAAATGAGGTTTTGCATACGAGCCTCAGAGAGAAACTGCTCCGCCTCACTAATTTCCATCTAAACATCTCTCTTAAATGTCAATGAGAAAAGCACAGAAGCATTTCGAACGCAAGTGGAAAAAACTGTATTCATTTGTCTCGACTCGCCAGAGAATTTCTTCTTGTGTGTAAAAATTACACATACAACAGTTTGAGAAAGTATATGGACATTTAAATCAGACTTAAAAATGAATTTCATTTAGATGCAAGTGTCATTAATTGTAAAGAAACATGCATTTTGCAACATTGAGGAGAACCGACTTCATACATCCAGCTGATTCAAACACTGAGACTTCAAACACAAAAAGTGGTGTTAATGAAGAGAAAAGCTCCTGAAGTCTTACTGTATGTGTGTCTGCAGTAGATTGGTGTGATTATGACATTGTGGGTGTGATTATAGGAGAGTCGAGGCTGAGGGGAGTGTTTTCACGCCGACATGCATTAATCACATCCGATCAGATCTCGTTCTTGTTCCCTGAGGTGTGCGGCATGATTAGTAATATCAGGAAACTTGAAAAGGAAAACAGCACTGCGTTTTTCTCTCCTCAGGTGAGGAATATTACTAGACTTACTTTTTAGTTTTGAAGCACTGAAGCTTTGTTGAAAACAAAAGTTCATTTAAGTTTAGAGCTTTGTTGCATTTCCTTTTAAACTCATGTCATTCTGTTGTGTAACTGTACGACATGGTCAGTCATTTGCATCAGTGAAACTGTGTTCAGATCAGATCTCGTCGTCTTCTGGTAGACGTCACTGGCATCTACTTTGACTATGTTGATGGTGGTTATGGGGGATAAGCAGCTCTTTTGTTCTGTGTGAAATTTGACTGATTGTAACTACATGGAAGGAGATGTGATGGTGTGAATAAGAAAGATCATTTTATAATATTCGCCAGTACTGTACGGTTTATAATGTGTGAAGTTTATCTGAAATTAAGATAATTATGGTGTCCGATTATACCGCTGCTTTTCAAATGTTTATAATCAGTACAAATCTTTTGTTTCTGAAAGAAGTTTCCTGTTCCTCAAGGCTGCATTTATTTGATTAAAAAAATATTGTGAAATATTATTGCAATTTAAAAATATAGCTGCAAGCAACAATTAAGGGGTCAATCACAAATAAGGCATGACTGAGAGCTTCAGACCAACTCCAACAATGAGCAATTAAAGACATATTAAGATGATTTTAGGCTGAAAAATCATAAATACAGTCACTAGTAACTTGATTTAATGGTTTATCACTTTCGACCAATAGGTGGCGCAGTGAGGTGTCAATGACACATGCAGAGTTTAGTGTCAATATAGCAAAGCATTGCAGAGATACAGCTTCAAGAGTCATTTTGGCATCATGCCTCAAATTTGTTGCTGCGGTATATGAAAACGGTTTCGACAGAAAATCCATTTTGAAAACAACATTTTGTCGGCACAGTCTGAAGATGAAGTGACTCGAATTCGGTGAAAATCGGACAAATGGTCTAGGAGGAGTTTGAAAAAGTAGGTTTTTAAAAAAAAAAATGGTGGGCAGGAAGTTCGGCTGACTATGGCAAAATTGGTATCTATGTTCTCAGCGTGACCCAAGGAATCCATTAAAATAGGTTAATGTAATCAAAAGTTATTAGCATTTTTGGAAGTGTCATTACAACTTTTGACCACAAGGTGACAAAACTTTTGAGTACTGTCAGGGCATGGTGTCGAAGACCTATACCAAGTTTCGTAATGATACGCCAATGCATTAAGGGTATAGCATTTTACAGCAAAATTCAAAATGGCCAACGCCCAAAATGGCCAACGCCCAAAATGGCCGACATGGGAAAGTTGGGTATCGTTCGACTCTGAATGCACTGAATCTAAAGATTTTTGGCCAAACCATTTAGAAGTTATAAGCAAAAATAGCCATTTTTCGTATCTCCTGACCACTAGATGGCACTGTGCCGAAACTGTGCAGTTAGCCTCAGGTCATGGTTCTCATAACACACACCAAGTTTGGTCAGAATATGCTAAAGCGTTGCCTCGCGTCAATTTCGCCGAATTCGTTCATGAGCTCTTTGAGAACAGTTTGACGAATTCCATAAGTTTTTGTCGGCATGGTCTAAAGATAATCTGGTTCAATTTTCGTGAAAATCGGAGCCATGACCTAGGAAGAGTTCAAAAAAATAGTTTTTTTTTTTCGGAAAATGACGTCATAGGGTCTTAAAGGGGTTTTTAAAAACGTATTATGCAAAAAAAAATATGCATAATAAAACCGAAATCTGACATTCGTGTAGTTCTGTATTTGAGCTGTTACCGTTTGCATTTTCTACCTCTAATAGATGATAAGGTGAAGAGGAAATGTGTTGGCATGTTTTATTTCTAAGGATTCAGGAATTCAAGCTATGAAAATCAAAGCTCCCGCTCAAGCATCCCTGGAATTCCAGCAATTCCGCCGCAGATGTTTGTTTCAAGAACCGTCTGTGATTCCAGACAGAAACCAAGTTCATCCGAGTGGATCTGTGACACTGACAGACGATTCTCTTTGCTGATGTTAGCATCATTATCTCGAGCTGTTTTGAGCTTGTGAATGTGTTAACAGTCCAAATACTACACTCACCTTGACGTGAGTTAATCATTGTTTGTGCTCACAATCGCAGCCTCCTGAGCTCTCAGAGGCAGACATGAAGGTATGTGGGTTAATGCTTGTTTTTAGACTGGTTTAGTGTGCATAGAGTTGTTTACTGATAAGAGTGTTTTGAGTTCCTTCGATACAGGTTGTTGCTGTTTTAAAGGGAAGTATTTTAACAGAGCAGAAGTCAAATGCTGTCTTTTAAATTCTTTCAGACTGCATGGCCTCTGTCAGTTCACTCTAGACTTATATTGAATCATTGAGTCATTCACACGGCTGTTCTCTGCCTGTCTGAGCAGATGTTAGTCAGTCGGATGAGCGTTTGTCATCTGTACGTCATTTATTTCCACATGAAGGGAGGGTCTTTGAGGACGGTGTGCCTGTGAAAGAATGTAAATGGCGTGTCAGGTGTGTTTTGGTTTCCTGTAAACGTCTAAAGGAATGTGCGCGTTTGGAGGCCTGATTATTGATTGATCATCTAATCGTGGTAAGACAACCGACTGCAATAACTGTGTGATTTAAATTTCAATCACATTTTGCCAAAGAAAATAAAAAACATTGTTGTAAAGTACATAAAGATAGTCAGAGGACTTCCTTCATGTATGAAATGAAGATTTGTGGGTTTAATCAGACTGTATATTATATTATATATTATATTATATTATCTATGGTTTTATTATTTTATTTATTTTATTTTTTATACAAAAATGAAGATTTGTGGGTGTAATCAGGCATATATTATATTATATTAATCTTTGTGGTTTTATTGTTTTATTTTATTTATTTATTTTTTTATTTTATTTATTCATACAAAAATGAAGGTTTGTGGGTTTAATCAGACTATTATATTATATTATATTTGTGGTTATTTTATTTATTTTTTCTTCATACAAAAATTAAGGTTTGTGGGTTTTATTCAGACTATATTATATATTATATTATATTATATTATCTGTGGTTTTATTATTTTATTTATTTTTATTTTATTTATTTTATACAAAAATGAAGATTTGTGGGTGTAATTAGACTTATATTATATTATATTATATTATCTGTGGTTTTATTATTTTATTTATATTTATTTTATTTATTTTATTTTAGATTTGTGGGTGTAATCAGACTTATATTAATCTGTGGTTTTATTATTTTATTTTTTATTTTTATTTTATTTATTTTATTTTTTTTATACAAAAATGAAGATTTGTGGGTGTAATTAGACATATATTATATTATATTAATTATACATTTTAATTTTCACAGCATTAAAGTAAATCATATGGGCCTATTTTATTATATTTTTTTATTATAATATATACAATTCCATGTTTAAAAAAAAAAAAAGGTATAGTCTTACACTGTAAGTGACATGAACAAAACAGAATTAAATTGTTAATTGCAATTAATTAATCAACACACAATTCATGATCGTGACAGGCATAGTTTCAATCATTACATACAGAGGGTCAACAATATTTGTAAAATACAATTTAGCTTATCTATTCGAATGAACTTTAATATTTCATTAGTTCTCAGAGTGGATTGTAATATGGAGCATTTGAAATTGGATATAAAATGTCATTTTCAGGATCTCTTGATCAACATGATCATGATTCACACTAGATTTTTGCTCTTTTTATAAGATGTGAATGCTGTTTATGCGTGAGCAGTGGTAATAGTGATGATTGACTATCACCCAGCAGAATAAGAAGTGAAGTAAGCTAGGTTACTGGCAGGCATGTGTTAGTCTCCAGACTTTGAGTCTGTGTTATTATCTGAGCGTATTGTTTAATGGGTCAGACCGGACGTCAGAGCGCCGCTGCACTTTATGCATCTGAGAACCATTTATAAGCTCTTTAAAAGCTTCGCTTACAAATACTGCAGGAAATATTTCCCCCAATGGTTTATTTGAGGTGTGATATCATTATTAGTGAGTGTTACTTATTTAAACTGCTGTTAATGTCTGAATAACTGTGACTTTAGGAATGCAAATGTGAATTCATCAGAAGCACTTTAGAGTCTGATGTCATTGGGGAACTTTTTCCATAAAAGTTTACTTTCACTTTTTTTTTAGAAAACCATATTTGTGATTTTAAAGAACCCAGATGCAAGAACCCTATACAGCTGTGAAGCTGCTGAAGAAGCTTTATTTCCAATAGTATGGTAATTGGTCCGGTAACGTAGCAGTGATGATGGTGAGTAGGTCACTAGATGATGTGCTGCACTCTGTTTTTTTATTGACTTTCAGCGGCATTGAATAGTAAATTTCCTTTATGACAGGTCAGTCATAAATTTCAAAATGTAGCCTCCAGGATATACAGCAGATGAGACGCTCCATTGTTTTATTTCCTGAAATATCTGTTCCTTTGAATATGAGTCGTATCGTTCGTTACAGTGTTTCACTTTGTCTTAACTAGTTCTGGTGAAGTCATATAACGGTTCATGAACTTAAAAATATTCCAAATCGGATTGCGTTAGTGATTCATTGAATGAGTTGAATGATTGATTCAAAGTGTTGACTCAAGAAGTCAAGATTCATTTGTCTTTTTGATTGATTCATTAAAGAACCGGTTCATAAGAGTCATTTGTTTGTGAGTCAGACTTGTGTGTTTGTTGTTGTGCCTCACTTTATCATAATATCCCGATGAAGTTAACAGTACATGAACACACGCAAAAACTGAGTTTACTGAGGAAAAATAAAAAATAATTGTGAATTCATAGTTTTTGTTGTTGTTGTTTTGGCTTAGGAAAGGTCACACTGTGGCAGTTTTGAAATAAATTACTGTTTTGATTATTAATCATCTAAGTAGATTGATTGATAAATTGTTCTGTTTTTAAATTAATTTAAATAAATTACTGTTTTGTTCAACAATTTTATTATTTGTTCCATTACTAACAAGAAACTTTAGGTGTCTTAAAATGCTTAGGAATGTAAAACATTATAGAAATTTCATAAATAATTTCATTTTTTTAAATGAACAATTTTATAAATCGTTCCATTTCTTACAAGAAGTTGTCGAATCTCAGTGTCTTAAAGGCTTATGAATGTAAAATTTCAATACAAATTTAGTTATTTCAACAATTTTAGAATTTGGTCCATTTTTAATAAGAAAATGTCAAATTTCTGTGTTTTAAAATGCTTATGAATGTGAAATTTCAATACAAATTGCATTAATTTCATTATTTCAACAATTTCATAAATTGTTCCATTTCTAACAAGATATTGTCGAATCTCAGTGTCTTAAATACATATGAATGTAAAATTTCAATGCAAATTTCATAAATTTAATTTAGACAGGAAATTGTCCAATTTCAGTGTCTTAAATGTTTATGAATGTAAAATTTCAAAGCAAATTTCATAAGTAATTTCATTATTTCAACCATTTCAGAAATCATTCAATTTCTAACAACAAATTCTTAAATCTAAAAAAAATGCTTATGTAGATAAAATTTCAAATGCATATTTCATTATTTTAACGATTTCATAATTTGTTCCATTTCTAATTCTTGTCAAATTTTAGTGTCTTATAAATGCTTATGAATGTAAAATTTCAATACATATTTCATAAATTATTTAACTTCAATCATTTCATAATTTGTACCATTTCAAACAAGAAATTGTCTTAAATGTATATGAATGTCAAATTTCATTATTTCAACAATTTCAAAATTGTTTCATTTGTAGTAATAATTAAATTTCATAATTTGTTCCATTTATAACAAGAAAGTGTCAAATCTCAGTCTTAAATGCTTATGAATGTAAAAAAATTCAATATAAATTAATAAATAATTTAATTATTTCAGCAATATTATAAATTGTTCCATTTCTAACAAGAAGTTGTCAAATTTCAGTGTCTTAAAAAGGCTTACACATTTAAAATTCCAATACAAATTTCATTATTTTGACAATTTTAGAAATTTGTCCATTTCTATTGAGAAATTGTCAAATTTTAGTGTGTTAAAAATGCTTATGAATGTAACATTTCAATACAAATTTTATAAATTATTTAATAGTTCAACAGTTCATAATTTGTTTCATTTCTAACAAGAAACTTTAGGTGTCTTAAAAATGCTTATGAATGTAACATTTCAATACATATTTTATAAATTATATATCTTCAATTTCATAATTTGTTCCATTTCTAACAAGAAATGTTCAAGTCTCAGTCATAAAATTGCATTATGACGACCTACACTGACAGCTCTTGCCATGTGAGATCTGTGTTTGTGTTTGTGAGCGCGTTCTCTTCCTCATCAGGAGAGCCTCATCAGAGCAGTGTTACCAACGTCAGGAAGGAAATGAAAACACGCTTGCTAAAGCAGAACATCAGCAGATTTCAAAACGGCTGCTTCACAACCTGTTATAGATGGTGCGAATCGTTTTCCTGCACGATGGGTGTTGTTTCTGTATGATGTCATGCATGAATCATAAAGCCGTGTTGACTGATCAGATTTGATTGTGTTGTCATCTGGAGGCCTGCGGTTGGATTCGTGTTTAAACGCGGCCAGGTTCATATAGTGAGCTCGCTTTATCGTGCATCTACAAGCCCAGTGGAAAAAAAGAGTTCATAATGATGTAAACGTTTGGCATGACAACGTTCATGTGTTTGCATTATCACTGACTGTGTAATGACTCTAAAAGACTAGAGTTTCCCAGGTTATTATGCCTAATATTCTCTCTTTTTGTCATTGTCCAAACACTGCTTTACTTTTTATATGAATACTTTAACAGTTCTTATTCAGTTTTGATTGCATTAGTGATTCTTTTAGCAGGTTTATTAAGTCAAGAACCTCCCTGATTGATTCAAACAGCACTTTTCTACAGAGAGTCTTTTTGATTGATTCATAAGAGTCATGAAGAACTGGTTCATAAGAGTCAGTTGTTCATGAGTCAGACTTCACTGGTTTTGCTGTATGTGTGTTGTTGCGTGAGGCCAACACAATCTGTAATGTCTATTTATTGTCCTTTTACATGTTTTTCAAGCATAGTAACTCAAGCACATAACTTTAGTATAATAACTTGAGTATGACGTCAACCTGTGACCCTAAAATCCGTCCCTGTCAGACTGTCTCCAATAGATTGTTCTTTATTTCCTGCCTCTCCGGATTCCTGTTCCCAGCCAGAATCGTTCCATGAAGAGGATTTTGTGTCAGTGTGGAGAGCAGGAATCAGAGCATGTCAAAAAGCATTTCAGAGAATGAACTTGCATTAAAGCACAACACCGTACAGGGTTTCTAAGACTTAAAGTAGCACCAAGATGAAACTTTCTTTTCATCAAAGAATCCTGAAAAATAATAATTTCCACAAAAAAAAAAAAAATATATATATATTTTTTTGCAGCTTAATATATTTTTTTCTGTTGAATTATAATGCTGTAAGCATGCTAAGTTCTTGTTTTGTTTGTCTCCAGCAGAATGTCATCGTTTATCTACCGGTTCGTCTGTGAGCAGTCACGATCCACGACCCGCAGACTGCTGCTCCCTGTCCAGCACTGAGCCTTCAGAGGACGGGCGGCCAGTCAGCACAGTGTCCACCGTCTCGTCCGGATCGTCCGTCGAGGGCAACGGCAGCCCGCTGACAGCGCCGTCGCCATCCGCGGGAGCTGGTATCGACCTGGAGCTCAGTCCTCCGGAGGGTCCTTTAGGTCCCGGGTTTGAGTGGCCGGGTTCAGATCCCTCGATCACAGCAGCAGATCCTCCGTCGGCGTTTGCCACCGTCAGCATGGCGCCAAACCCTCAGCTCACGTACGTGGATCGTGTCGTGATGGAGATCATAGAGACGGAGCGGATGTACGTCAGGGATCTCCACAGCATTGTAGAGGTGAGAAACAACCGCTCTACTTTTTGATCCAGAAATGACCTTGTGTCTCATAGTATTTATGATCATGGCCGAAAATATTGACAGAACTTTTCCATAAGATTACTGAAATAAAAAACACTATTTTCTATTTAAATATATTTTAAAATATAATCAAATTTAATTGATTCCTGTTATGCATTGCTGAATCTATTGATCTATCACTAGATAGATCGATAGTTTGTTCATTCGTTCAATCTTTCGTTCGTTCGTTCGATCTTTCGTTCGATCGTTTAATCTTTGTTGTTGTTCGTTCGTTCTTTGTCATTTTTGTTCGTTCAATCTTTGTCGTTCGTTCATTCAATCTTTTTCGTTCATTCGTATTCATCTGTCTATCCTTCAGTCCATCTATATCTATCTATTTATCTATATATCTAGCTATCTATCGTCCGTTTGTTTGTTCATTCAATCTCTTTCGTTCGTTCAATCTTTCTGCCATTCGATCTTTCTGTCGTTCGTTCATTCGATCCTTTTGTCATTTGTTCGTTCAATCTTTGTCGTTCGTTCAATCTTTTGTTCGTTTGTTCAATCTTTCGTTCGATCTTTCAATCTTTGTCATTGTTCAATCTTTCTGTTCTTTCGTTCACTCTTTGTCGTTTGTTTGTTCAATCTTTGTCATTCATTCATTCAATTCTTTCGTTCGTTCAATCTTTCTTTCGTTCGTTCAATCTTTGTCATTCATTCATTCAATCTTTCATTCATTCAATCTTTCTTTCGTTCGTTCAATCTTTGTCTTTCATTCGTTCAATCTTTCTGTTGTTTGTTTGTTACACTGAATGAACGACAGGAAAAACTTTGTCGTTCATTCATTCGTATTCATCTATCGGTCTGTCGTTCATTCTGTCATTCTTTCTATCTATCTATCTTCATTTGTTTGTTCAATCTTTGTCGTTCATTCGTTCAATCTTTCAGTCGTTTGTTCGTTCAATCTTTCAGTTGTTTGTTCGTTCCTTCAATCTTTCTGTCGTTCGTTCGTTCAATCTTTGTCATTCAGTCTTTCTGTCGTTCTATCTATCTGTCTGTCTGTCTGTCAAATTTCTTAACATAACTGGTGCTGTCTATTTAGGGATCTTGCTAGGCTTTAGAACAGAAGTGTTCCTCTGCATGTCCCATAATCCTTCCACAGATTCCCTGATAGCTCTCACACCTCCATCTTCCTTTACAGCCTCCAGCTCAAACACTTCCTATAACATTGCAAGCCTCAAACAGACAGATGGTGTTCTTCACACTTCAACAGAACGCCCCGAATACCATGGTTGCAAACCACAACAACAAACAATAAACAGCATGACTAATAAGAGAGCCGGTGAGGTTTTGGACTACATGACACTCATTGCTGTTTTGCTAGTTTGATCATAGCCGTCGTTTCCCACACCACTGTAGAATCGCTCAGGACGAAGTGCTGCGTTTGCAGGATGTCTCGCTGCTGAACACGGGAATTCTTTGGGTTTGTAGGTTTTTACAGGTGTCACTCCTCATGCAGGAATGTGTTTGCACCTTCAAATTCCTTATGCAAAGGCTTTCCATCCACCAAAAATGCATTGCCAACTGTCTGCTCCACATATAAATGCAGTCTTGATCAACGTAAACATAGTGAGCTGCATTTTTAGCGATCATAGGCGTGGCACTGATAATACCATATAAGATACTTTCTTCTAAATCGAAGGCCAGCGTACTGTAGCATGTATCTTTTTTTGGAATCCCATAATGCTTTGCTATGGAAAAGATGGTGGCATAAAATAATTTTTTTGATTGAAAGTGTTGAGTGTAGACCGAAAAATCAATTGTGCCATGTTACTGCCAAAGTATGTGTTTCCAAAGTACGCATTTCTTTGACAACCGGCTTTTTTCCCCACTTAAGACAACTGATTGTATCTTCTTCATTGATGCTTTTTGAGAATGATTTACTCTTGCTTAGAACAAAACCGGCCATTATATAAGTACCTTAATTACTTTTGAACGCTCAGGCTCATCTGACTTTTCACCTGCGACAACGATCATATTTTCATTAATACTTTTTGGGAATCACTTATTCTCTTTTAGAACAAAACCAATCAATATTTAAATCTCTTAATAGAACAAAACCAACCGATATTTAAAAATCTTAATAGAACAAAACCAACCAATATTTAAATCTCTTAAAAGAACAAAACCAACTGATATTAAAATCTTTAAATAGAATAAAACTCACCAATATTAAATATCTTAGCAGAACAAAACCAACCAATATTAAAATCTCTTAATAGAACAAACCAACCGATATTAAAATCTCTTAATAGAACAAAACAACCAATATTTAAAAATCTTAACAGAACAAAACCAACCAATATTTATATCTCTTAATAGAACAAAACAACTGATATTTAAATCTCTTAATAGAATAAAACTGACTGATATCTAAATCTCCTAATGGAACAATGTGTAATGTGTATTGTGAAAATTGAAAAGCGCTATATAAATAAATTAGACTTGACTTGGTTTTGCTTAAAAGGTTTTGAATCAGTCTTCCTGTTCTAAAGTGCCTTTCACTGCTTTATGAGATGTATTATGGGTCAGAGGAACCAGTTTGAAGGGTCTTAAATATGGTTCATAATTGGGCTCTAGTGAGCTGTGTGTTCTCACAGCTGTGTTGGATATAGTCGGAAACTGATGTCATATGTTACTAGGATTGTCTGGGAATTTGAAATCGGAGTCCATTTAGGTTCTTGAATGTTTCTCAGTTCTTAGTTTAGCTCCTTAAATAATCTAACGGACTTCCTGATGGAAATGTAGACCTTCGTTTTGTGTTTTTAGTTTGTTGTTGTTGTTAAGTTTGTTATTGTGTATTAAATGTGGATTGTTCAGCACTTTGGACTACGTGTGTAGCTGTGAAGTGCTTTATAAAAAAATAAATGAATGAGTTTGGCATTGGTTTGGCAGCGCCTAAATATGGTGATTCACACCCTCCTGATTTGACATCTGTTTGGGTGAAACTGGACAGATTGTTGGTAATTAAACACTGCAAATGGACACAAACACTCGCAAAGAGTGTCTCAGTTTCCCAGTCCACACCCTGAATCACCTTATTTTGTATTGATTATCTTCTAAATTATTATCTTCCAGTGGTTTCTGTCATGTTAGCTGCATCTCCTGTTGAAGCTGAATGTCCATGTGATGCTGTTGCATAATGGAGGCTCTCATGCAGAATATCTGCTCATTATGTTTGCTCTTTGGGTGAAGGATTTTGAACTCCTCCCTGAGCTTCAGCGCTCTGAATCACAGCCAAACTTGGCAATGGAGCCATTTCCTAATATGAGCATTGGGTGGTGTGTGTGTGGTCATGCCTTCTATGATGTGGCCTGCTAAATCCCAGCTTGTTTCGGCATATTTGGAGCAGCACAGAACAGGGTTTACATGCATGTGCCAGTTTTACAGAAAGCTTTCAAAAATGTGTTCAGATTTGAAATAATTTGTTTGAAGTGTCCCTGTTATGTTTTTTCGGATATGACCTTTCATATAGAGTGTAATATAGCTGTTTGTGAATGTAAAAGGTCTGCAAAGTTTCAGAGATAAATGGAGTTATTGTCTCCCAAAAGAAAGAAGTGATTCTGAACTGCCATGAATGCCATATTCATATACTATGACATTTGCATTGTAATCAGTGGTACATAAAAAATAACACCGTACTACCATGAAATATGTGTCATATACAGTGCACAGCATAAATGAGTACACTCCCTCTGAAACTTCTGAAAGTCAGCAATTACTCAATTACTTAGAAGACCTGTTAGGGTTCTTTAGAGATATAATGTTCCAGCTAGTCTGCTTAATCAATTATTTGGTACAAGAGGATTACCAAATCATTGTTTTAAGTGTGAAAATATAGCAAAAGTAACACAGAAATTCAAAAACAATGGACTTGTGACAATAATCAGGCCTTCATTTTAAGCTTTCATTTAGCGATGAGGGATTTTTTTTGCTAGACATAGAGCAGGAGAAATACAAAGCGAGTGTTTCAGAGCCAGCAAAAGCTATGAAAAGAGTGACTGTTGATCTCACAGAGTAAGATGCAGCCTGCAGAAATTACATGCATGGTTGTTGTTCTCACTAGAACTACCTACTGTAGCCAAAGCTCAATAAAGTCAGTTAGCCATTTCCAAAGCCCGTATTTACAAAATATAGATTCTGGGAATCAATCATTCAAACCAAATCAATCATTTTGGATCTAAGCGCATCCAAAATGTTCTGGTGTTGCTAGAGGAGGAGTACAGTGAGAAGTGCCTGGTTCCCACAGTAAAGTTCAGTGGTAGTAAAGCTCTTATATAGGGATGTATGAGTGCTGGAGGTGTGAGGGAGTTGTGCTTTATCAATGCTGTCATGAATTCCCACACCACTGTGTAATTTAATACACAAACTTAAAACAGAAGATGTTACCCTTTCCTCATTCCCTGCATTGTTGGGCATTTTTGACAATGACAATGAGGATATGCATTCTCCCAAGGTGAAAACCCTTCTGTGGACATGAATTGCACTCAATCTTAACACTCTTGAGCATCTGTGGGGGATTCTGTAGAGATGAGTTGAGCAACACTCCCCATTAAAGATCAGGGCATTTAAGGAGCTCATCATCCAGGAGTTAAACAGGACACATGTGACAGTTTGTCATGAACTTGTACACTCTGTGCCAAGAAGGGTCAGAGCAGTATATTCAAAATTATGGAGGGCATACTAAGTGCTAGAATATTATACATTTGTTGAATTAAATCTAGGGTGTACTCATTTCTGCAATCCTTCATTTAAACAAAATTGGCTAATTTACTTATTTTATGGCTATTAATGACATATTTCTCAGGTTTTATTATGTATATGTTTAATACATTTTAGTTTTGCCATCTTTCCATGAATTGTATTAGTGATCATAAAGAAAATACATAAAGGGGGTGTACTCATTTCTGCTGTGCACTGTATATGCAAAACCAAGAATAGATAAGAAACCTTATTAAGAAATGTTTTGATTATTTCTGTGTGACTATTATTCATGTACTTTAGAAGACCAGTTCATTTGCAAGTAAAAATGTTTTCAAATGCTTTTTTTAAGTGCCAGTAGATTCAGTATGCAGGTTTCCTTCAGGTCTCTATCGCCATCTGCTGAGCAGTTCAAAGCATTACAGTACGAATCAAGATGGATAATAGTTTGTCATTGATTGAGTTTGAAATAATATTTATGTCTTTTTTCAATTTGCAGGATTATCTTGTACACATCATTGACACCAGGAACCTTCCCATCAAACCAGAACAAGTGTGTTCGCTGTTTGGGAATATTGAACACATTTATGAGTTCAACAGGTAAGATTCAACCATGATGACTTATTTAATAAACATTTTACACATGCAATGCACACCTATATCCATGTACAGCAGTTTCAACTCAGTATTGGGTGCTTAAAAGAAATTAATTTACACTCTCCTAATGCATGTAATGTCATTTAGAGTTGTTCCTGTAGGTCAGACAGAGCAAAAACTCAACCATACATGCAAAAGCATGTTCAGACACAATTAATGGATTTACTCAGGACTGATCTACTGTGTTTAAACATTATATTTATTCATGCAAATGAGGAAGGAGCAGCTGTCAAGTTTCAGATGTTCTCTGGCTTTAGATGTGTGACGTAAATACACATTCTCACCACATGCTCTTCACACACGTGTTTGAACATTTGCTCTGTAAATACGCTTGAGCTCATGTCGGATCTGTCCTTTAGGTCTTTAATGTTTTAAAGCTGTTTCTGTTCACATCTGTTTGCTACTACGTAATATCACTGAGGGTCCTTAAAAGGGTTTTTAGTATGTACGATATATTGGTGACTATATTGATAAAAAATAATGTTTTAATATAATTGTTATTATAATTATAATTGTTTTTATCTTAATATAACAATTTATATATAAATTATTATAATATTTAATATATTTTATTATTTTAATTTTTTTTTTTTTATATTTGGTTTATATCAGCATTGACCAAGTTATATTTTTTTTCTATTTAAATACAATAATTAGATTTAAAAAAAACAATAATAATAATATAATTGCCATTATAATCATTATTGTACTTATTTTAATACAATTATTTGTGTTACTATGTAATTATTTTATTTATTTCATTTTTGTAATTATATTATATTTAATATTATACATATTTTATTATATTATTGTACTCATTGTAATTATATTAAATTTCCATCAGCATTGATCAAAAGTTCTATTTTCTTTCTTTTTTGTTCTATTTCTATTTAAATACAGTAAATAGATAAAATCAGCAATAATAATATAATTGCCATTATAATTATTATTGTACTTATTTTAATAGTTATTTGTTTTATTTCATTATTTTATTTATTTTTATTTTTTATAATCATTTCATTTATATCACCATTGACCAAAAGTTTTTTTTTTTTTAGAACTTTTTAGATTATTATATTTATTATTGTAGTATTTTAATACAGTTATCTATTTTATTATTTAATTTTTTAATTAATTTATTTTTACTTTTTATAATTATAATTTATAATGTATCAGCATAGACCAAAAGTTCTAATTTTTTTAGAACCTTTTTTTTGTTCCATTTGTATTTAAATTCAGTAAATACTAGATTAGTAAAATAATAATAATATAATTATTATAATTCTTATTGTATTTATTTGAATATAATTATTTTTTATTTATTTACTTTCATTTTTGTTTTATATATATATATATATATATATATATATATATATATATATATATATATATATATATATATATATATATATATATATATAATATTTTTTATTTTTTTTTATAATTACTTTTAGAACATTTTTGTTCCATTTGCATTTAAACAGTAAATACTAGACTTCATAAGCCACTTTGTTGGTCAACTCAGTAGTTTCAGTAGTTTAAACCATCAGCCATCACAGTTTTTGTTCATCTTTTTTATTATTAATACAAATGAGCTTTAATACACTTCATTTAACCAGCTTCTGTTCTGTAAATTACTTTTACATGCATCAAAGATGTACAATATACGCTCATCCCAGCATGAATCAGAAGATCACATTTAACATCTGCAGGTCTTTAGTGCTTCACAGAGGCCAAAAACTGAAGTGAACCGTTTATCTGGGCAAGTGTGTTACTTGTTGGACTCCTCAGTGTGAGATTTGCATTCGCTCTGTTCATTTCCAGACTTTATCTCTGTGTGTCTGATGTCTGACAGAAGGTCATTGCGAACCTTCAGATGTGTTGGTTATCATCACTCATAACCAAATGCATGTTTAAGCATCTTTTGATTGTTTTCAGTCTTTTATCTCATTAAAGGAATATTATGTGTTCATGTGAACTAATGTTATTAAATGGAACATTATTGTAAAGTGTTACAGTCAAAAAAAAATCATTGTAAAACCTTCATTTACCACTATCATATGTTTTCATGATTGTTTTTATTTTTAGAGTTTGCTCATGGCCAATAAGTCACCGTAATCAAAATGCTAAAGTTTTATGTTCTCTTTCTAGTGAGTTATTACAGTCTTTAGACATGTGTGCCAACGATCCTGTGGCCATTGCCCGCTGCTTTGTGGACAAGGTACTAAATACAAAACATAACTAAATTCAATATCTTCCGTTTCCTTTTATAATACTGATCAATTTTCTCACATTTAATTTGCAGAGCAACTATTTCGAGATCTACACACAGTACTGTACAAACTACCCTAAGTAAGTAAAGCGCTGTGTTAAAATTGAGTCTGTTTCTGCCTCCGGTGCACTGATGCATGTGACAGATTATTCCTCTGAGTCAATAACGTCCTTCATAAACAACATCAGACAGAGCGTTTGAGTGACATCAGCCTGCTGAGATGCAGCATGTGTCACGTTTGCTTTGGGTTTTGTTTTAGGATGTTGCCACACTAATTTTAGACTCCTGTGAATGTTTAGATATGATATCTCATGTGTTTTGTTGTATTTAACCCTTTAATGCATGACATCCACTCCATCTTTTTTCATAAAGGTGTGATATTACATGCAACTTTTGGCACATAACTATACTTAAACTATAATAGTATGATGTGATATCTCATGTGTTTTTGTATTTAACCCTTTAATGCATGACATCCACTCTCTTTTTTTCATGAAGGTTTGATGTTACATGCAACTTTTGGCACATAACCGTACTTAAAAAACTACAATAGTATGATATGATATCATGTGTTTGTTGTATTTAACCCTTTAATGCATGACATCCATTGCACAAATCATTTTTAATCAAGGTTCATCAGTGTTACATGCAAAGCACCAGGGGTGCTGACTTTTGACATGTACCCACAATTCATTTTTTATGTCATTGTATGTTTATTTATTAACATGGATTTAGCATGACTGATAAAAGTGCCTATGCACCAAATGCCTCTGAATTTTTTCTGTCTTGAATTTAAAAAAAAGAAAGTAATAAGCAATTCATGCATCAGAGGTTAATTTTCAACATCATTTTTGAAGCATGAAGACTGAACTGTGTGTCTGTCTGTAGTTCAGTGGCGGTGTTGACAGACTGTCTGCGGAATAAGACTCTGGCCAAGTTCTTCAGGGATCGGCAGGCGTCGCTCAAGCGCTCTCTTCCTTTGGGTTCTTACCTGCTCAAACCGGTTCAGAGGATCCTGAAATATCACCTGCTGCTTCAGGTACTGACCGTGAAACATCCGATCACACAAACAATGACTGCTGTCCCTTTCTGTTATTCCCAGGACAAAAAAGAAAAACAGTGCCGCCAGAAATGATCTCAACAGCTCAGTAACATTTATAAACATATGCATGTTTTTGCTTTAGATGCAAAATACCATTTAAATCAAGACCACTCTCGGAATAGATGAGCATGTAAGATCTGCTGCTGCTTCATAAATAGACATACATCACTCCCGTAGCAGATCTAGGCAGGTGGAGCTGGGGAGGTGGAGGGGTTCAGAGGAACTCTGATAGCACTGCAGGACTAGCAAACACTGAACCAGACTATTTACATGTTGAGCAAGCATTGGCCAATCAGCTTGTGCCATGTGGTAATGATGAGATTGCTTGCAGATTGCGTGTGAAGGACGTATCAACCTGCGCCCTCTAGAGTTTAATGGCTGAACTACATATTTAGTGTCGCTCACATCACCGTCTTTCACTGTCCTCCTAGAATGCTCTACAGAGACAGCATAAAATATATACATTATAATACATTACAATAACTTCTGTTATGTGAATATTCAGCAGGAAATGATGTTGGGTGGGACTTTATTTTATCCTTCAAAATTTGATTAGACAGTTTTGTTTGTGATTATTAGTTAATATAATTTCCCTGCCTGCATAATCTTGTTTACCAGGGTTATTATAGTTCACTAAAACAAAAACCATAAACTATTTGTTACTTAAAATAAAAATGAACTGAAAATAAAATGTTAAAAAAAATAGTTTCTAAGGCAACATTTCTCATTTTCATTTAGTTTAACGTAATTACTACTAAAGTAAAACTGAAGTAAAAATGACATTTTAAATAAAATAAAAACAGAAAATATAAAAATGAATTCAAAATATTAATTAAAACTACAATGACACTAAATAACACAGTTAGTTGCACCATAAGCTGAGATTTTCATGAAAGATTATAAAAGCAAACATTTTTCTTACTTATTTTAATATTTCTTAATATTTTATCAGCCAAACCCCTTTGACCTAAAATGTTTTCTTGAATTTCCTTGAGATTTTAAGTTAATATTTCAATAATTTAAAAACACATTTCTCTGAAATATCTTGGTTATTTGTCCTCTCATCTTCAGATGAACAGCAGGGTTTATATACAGAGCAGTGTGTTGATCTCCAGCGGTCGTCCTGTGATCTGTGTGTTGACAGATGTTTCACAGGAGAGCCTGAGAATTTCTCTCCTTCTGACTGTGTTTTTGCTCCTCTAAAGGAAATTGCCAAACACTTTGACCGTGAGGAGGAAGGGTATGATGTGGTGATCGAGGCCATAGACACCATGACGGGAGTCGCCTGGTACATCAACGACATGAAGAGAAAACATGAGCATGCAGTGAGACTTCAGGTCTGGACCGACTGTCTTTATTCTCTGTACAAAAGATTATTATAGTTAACTAAAACCATTAAAAAAATGCTGAAACACACACTGCTGTTGTCAAAGGGTTTTATGCAGGACATGATTAGTCTTAGTATTATTCTGTTATCAATGGAGTAAAAAAAATAATATTGGTACCTTGTTACTTCTCATCATAGTATTTTAATGACATGATGTTGTTTATTAACGGACGGAATATGACTGTATTCAGTTTACAATGTTAATGAGCGTCATGCAAACACATTATCATACTCTTTGATTAATTATAAACTGAAGTCATGACTCATGAGCTGGAGGATCGGTTCATTAATGGATCTGGGTCAGCACATGTTGTTGTTATGAAGCTGTACAGGTGGCTAAAGATCACTGATTACGGCACAAAATGAGCCAAGAACTGACACCATTGTGCCTTTGACCAACACTTAAAGCTGAAGTGTGTAGTGCTTAAATTGTGTTAAAATATTATAGAATTCACCTTCAGCCTCAGCTTACTCCAGAGACATCTGTAATTAGTTCATGGTGGCGTTGCATGAAAGTCATGGAAAAATATTCAGCATTAAAGTACTCTGTTCTCTTCTACTCTACTCTATTTTACTCTATTCTGTTCTACTCTACTCTATTTTGTTCTACTGTACTCTGTTCTGTTCTGCTCTGTTCTACTCTATTCTGTTCAACTCTACTCTGTTCTACTCTACTCCATTTTACTCTATTCTGTTCTACTCTATTTTACTCTATTCTGTTCTACTCAACTCTATTTTCTATTCTGTTCTATTCTTTTTACTCTATTCTGTTCTACTCTACTCTATTTTACTCTATTCTGTTCTACTCAACTCTATTCTGTTCTACTCAACTCTATTTTGTTCTATTCTGTTCTATTCTTTTTACTCTATTCTGTTCTACTCTACTCTATTTTACTCTATTCTGTTCTACTCAACTCTATTTTGTTCTACTCTACTGTTCTGTTCTACTATACTCTTTTACTCTATTTTGTTCTACTCTACTTTATTCTGTTCTACTCTATTTTACTCTATTCTGTTCTACTCTATTCTGTTCTACTCAACTCTATTTTGTTCTATTGTTCTATTCTTTTTACTCTATTCTGTTCTACTCTATTCTGTTCTACTCAACTCTATTTTGTTCTATTCTGTTCTATTCTTTTTACTCTATTCTGTTCTACTCAACTCTATTTTGTTCTACTCTACTCTGTTCTGTTCTACTATACTCTTTTACTCTATTTTGTTCTACTCTACTTTATTCTGTTCTACTCTATTCTGTTTTACTCTATTCTGTTCTACTCCATTCTATTCGACTCTACTCTACTTTGTTCTACTCTATTCTACTCTGTTATACTCTACTCAACTCTGTTATACTCTACTTTATTCTGTTATACTCTACTCTGTTATACTCTTTTGTGGTACTCTATTTTGTTCTACTCTATTCTGTTATACTCTGTTCTACTCTTTTGTGGTACTCTATTCTGTTCTACTCTACTCTCCTTTGTTCTACTCTATTCTGTTTTACTCTATTTTGTTCTACTCTATTCTGTTTTACTCTACTCTGTTCTTTATTCTATTCTACTCTATTTTGTTCTACTCTACTCTGTTCTACTCTATTATATTCTGTTCTACTCTATTCTACTCTAATTTGTTCTACTCTATTCTGTTCTACTCTACTCTGCTCTACTCTTTTGTGGTACTCTACTTTGTTCTACTTTATTTTGTTCTACTATACTCTCCTTTGTTCCACTCTATTCTGTTTTTCTCTATTCTGTTTTACTGTACTCTATTTTGTTCTACTCTGCTCTGTTCTTCTCTATTCTATTCTACTCTACTCTGTTCTACTCTATTCTGAGTGCAGGAGATCCAGTCTCTGCTCATCAACTGGAAGGGTCCAGATCTGACCACTTTCGGTGAGCTGGTTCTGGAAGGAACGTTTCCCGTCCACCGTGCCAAGAACGAGAGAACCCTCTTCCTGTTTGATAAGATGCTGCTCATCACAAAGAAACGAGGGGAACATTACGTCTACAAGTCTCATATCTCGGTATATGATATTATCCATGTTATAGCAATTTTTGTCCTTTGACCTTTACTTACACTAAAAAGATGAAATATTTTATTTATTATTTTGATTTTTATATTTCATTTTACATTTTTATTATTTTATTCATTTTTAGTAAGCGTTTTGTTTTTGTTTTTAAAAATTAGTGATTTCTTTTTTTACATTTGAATTATTTTCATTTTTAATAAGCATTTTGTTTATTTAATTATATATATTTTTGTTGTCATTTTAATTTGTTTTAATTAATTAAAACATCATGAAAGCAATAATCCACTAAAGGTGATTTTATGCATGACCTTTGTCTGTCTGAGTTATTACATACCATCTAGTCAGCTGAACAACAACATCTTCTAACTGTTAAGAAGCTGGTAACCCTGTTTTTCTTGTGTTCAGTGTTCCACACTAATGCTGATAGAAAGTGCCAAAGATTCGCTCCGGTTCAGTGTGATGCATTACAAGCACCCGAAGCAGCCGCACACAGTTCAGGTGGGTATGAGCTCACGGCCTGCAAACTACGCAAGCCGTTTGTTATGTTTGATTTAATCCTGTTGTCATTTTCTCAGGCCAGAACGGTGGAAGAGAAGAAACTCTGGGCTCATCACATAAAGAGACTCATTCTGGAGAACCATCACGCGGTCATACCGCAGAAAGTACGTAACATGAAACGGATCCTTGAATGTTGATCTGAATCAGCTATATTGTATTAAACACTTGCTTTGATAATTACTTTCAGGCCAAAGACGCCATCCTGGACATGGACTCAACGTGTAAGTTGTGTTCAAACCAAAAACTCTTTTGGAATGAGTAACGTTAGTATTGTTGTTCTCAATCTGTTTTGTTCTGGCATCTTCTCAGGTCCAGTAAAGTACCGTTACAGCCCAGACAGGCTGAAGAAAGCGACGTCCTGTCAGATTGACGATTTCTCTACAGGTTCACTGCAGGAACGGAGACGTTCTGGTGTGTAAATCTAATTCTTCACTTGTATAAATGAAAGTTCAAATGGAGGATTAAATTTCCACTATATATAATTGTTTAAAGTCGGCATGAAATTATTATTGTGACATACACCAATCAGGCATAACATTATAACCAGCGACAGGTGAAGTGAATAACACTGATTATCTCTTCATCACGGCACCTGTTAGTGGGTGGATATATTAGGCAGCAAGTGAACATTTTGTCCTCAAAGTTGATGTGTTAGAAGCAGGAAAAATGGGCAAGAGTAAGGATTTGAGTGAGTTTGACAAGGGCCAAATTGTGATGGCTAGATGACTGGATCAGAGCATCTCCAAAACTGCAGCTCTTGTGGGGTGTTCCCGGTCTGCAGTGGTCAGTATCTATCAAAAGTGGTCCAAGGAAGGAACAGTGGTGAACCGGTGACAGGGTCATGGGTGGCTGGCCCGTGTGGTCCGATCCAACAGACGAGCTACTGTAGCTCAAATTGCTCAAGAAGTTAATGCTGGTTCTGATAGAAAGGTGTCAGAATACACAGTGCATCACAGTTTTTTGCGTATGGAGCTGCATAGCTGCAGACCAGTCAGGGTGACCATGCTGACCCCTGTCCACCGCCGAAAGAGCCAAGAGTGGGCATGTGAGCATCAGAACTGGACCACGGAGCAATGGAAGAAGGTGGCCTGGTCTGATGAATCACGTTTTCTTCTACATCACGTGGATGGCCGGGTGCGTCGCTTACCTGGGGAACACATGGCACTAGGATGCGCTATGGGAAGAAGGCAAGCCAGCGGAGGCAGTGTGATGCTTTGGGCAATGTTCTGCTGGGAAACCTTGGGTCCTGCCATCCATGTGGATGTTACTTTGACACGTACCACCTACCTAAGCATTGTTGAGACCATGTACACCCTTTCATGGAAACGGTATTCCCTGGTGGTCTCTTTCAGCAGGATAATGCTCCTGCCACAAAGCAAAAATAGTTCAGGAATGGTTTGAGGAGCACAACAACGAGTTTGAGGTGTTGACTTGGTCTCCAAATTCCCCAGATCTCAATCCAATCGAGCATCTGTGGGATGTGCTGAACAAACAAGTCCGATCCATGGAGGCTCCACCTCACAACTTACAGGACTTAAAGGATCTGCTGCTAACATCTTGGTGCAGATACCACAGCACACCTTCAGGGGTCTAGAGGAGTCCATGCCTTGACGGGTCAGGGCTGTTTTGGCAGCAAAAGGGGGACCAACACAATATTAGGAAGGTGGTCATAATGTTATGCCTGATCGATGTATATATACATGGTTCAAATCATACTTATCTGACCATTATCAGTTTGTAACAGTAAACGAAGAGATGTCATATCGATCACAAGTTCAGTATGGAGTACCACAATGCTCACTACTAGGACCGTTGCTTTTCACTCTGTACATGCTACCCTTGCACCAATAAATGCTTTATAATAAACACTGCAGTATTATATAAAAATATGAATGGTCAGTTTTGATTTCAGGGTGACTCATCTTGTCCTTTCTTATCTTTGACAGAACCAGCAAAACAAACTGTACGAAGCACTAAAGGTAACTGTTTATTGTTGTTTTTGGGTGAGGCACAAAAGTTTGAGACCATGTTGAAACTCTGGAAACCTAAATCTAGAAATAAGCAGAAAGTGTTAGTGTTTTTGAAAAATGTAAAACAACAAAATTATGTCAAAATGAAACATCATAGTAGTGCAATGTGAAGTGTCACTCGCTGTTTCCATCTAAAATTGCGAATTTAACTCAAAATTGGAATCACTTAAAATGATTGCAAATAAAGCAGCGTTTCCACCTCATGTGTTCAAGAGAACAAAATCTTAGCACTGCTATTGATGCATTTTGATGAAAACAAAATATATGCAAATAAAACAGGATTTTGTCTTTCTTCTCTCACTACGCATGTGGTTTTGATTGACTGACTGATTAAAGAAGCGCTGTTAAACAAAAGATCAGAGATACGGTTGGTAAACAAAGAAAGTTTCTAATCATATCCCTGTCATCTGGGACTCGCAGCAGGTGCGTGGTGTTTGTTTCCGCTCATGTGGGTGACACGTGCCCCGTATGCGCCGTGGTCCCTCTGCCCGCTTTAGCATCAAAGGCACATAAGACTCGAGTCGTCCCTCCAGTGTCAGATCAAAGGCCGCAGCCCCTGTCCTCCACCCGCACACATAATGATGTTAATTATGGAGCCCATCAGCTGGAGGCTTTGTCATGCGCCTGTTCCTTTCAGTCCACAAACCTGTTTTTGGCTCTCCATCAGCACTAGTCCATTATGCATTCTAATTTGCAGAAAAGCCAAGCAGCTCCATCTTACTCATCACACACTCTCTTTCACACCTTCCAAATTGAGTTGTCATTTTCAACTTCAGCTTTTCTTGTTCCTGTCTTGGAAGTTCTCTTAAGTAGCTCAGAGTATCCGTATAGCGTGCATTTGCAGTTGATTTAATTATCTTTGCACAGACCTGGCAAAACACACATTTTTAATTACCATGCTATGTATAAAAATCACTCCATTTATATCTGGAAGCTTTGCAAACAATGTGTAGATAATCTGTTGCTTAATTGCTGTATTAATAACAATTTATTTATCTTTGTCTTCGCATCATCTTAATTATCCATGGACGTCGCTCAGGCACGCTTAAGGTAAGATTTGCATGTTTACTCTCCAATGCAAGCTTTTCACATGTCTAGTGTACATATAAGCCCACTTCACTGGTGTATGGGATTTTATGATGGCACTTAGTACAGTACCAGTCAAAAGTGTGGAATAATGCAGATATTTTAAAGGTTTTGAAAGAAGTCTCTTATGCTCGCCAAGGCTGCATTTATTTGATGAGTTATTAGTGGTTCAAGCGTGTAGCGCTGAAACTCTGTTGTAATTGTTCAAGTTTCCAAGGATCAGCATTCTCCCTAAAAGTGATCAGGTGGACCAAACCGTAAGTCGTAAGACTTGAAACTTTGAGGGCTGGTAGTACTCACACCGTCTACAACCTCACCAAGGCCTGCCCCAATTGACCTGACAGGGGCGCTAAAGTGGTCAAAAGTACAAAATCTCACATAACTTCTAAACCGTTAGGCATCGGCTCAAGTGTCTTATATCACTTGGCTCAAAATGGACAAAATGCATGCCTTGGATTCGGCCATCGTTCTTGGCGAAATTTGTCGTGTATTTTGGATTTTTGAAAAACCTACTTTTGCGAACTAGTCCTAGGTTTTTGGCCCGATCGAAATCAAACCAGTGCAGCAAGATTCTCTGGAAACTATTTGTCAATAATTATCCCAAAAAAGTTGGCCGCCAAAATGTTCGAAGTGGGCGGAGCCACTTTTACTAAAATGGCTATAACTCGTGAATGGAATGAGATATTTGCACCAAAATTGGCACACATATGTAAGAGCTCATTCTGTGGTCATGTGATGAAGGATGCAGCAACTGGCCACTTGGTGGCGCTATAACAGGAAAAAAAACTTGAAAATGGCTATAACTACTTCACCGTCAGTCCGATTGACTTGAAAATTGGCATGCAGTGTCTTTGTCCAAGGTGCCATGATTGTCTATGAGGACATTGACGCATCTCAAAAACCATGTCCACCATCGGCCAATGAACTTTGAGCAGCTATCAGACAAGGTTAACGGAGGCCGATCGGAACGAAACTCGCTGGGTCTGTTTGACTCACGGCTCTAGAGGCCTGTGAGAAATTTGAAAGAAATCAGCCACTGGGGAGCGCCCTCGCGTTTTTCACGTGTGTAAACAATTTTTTGCACACGCCTATGAAATTTATACCACATGGTAGAACACCTCATTCTGAGCAACTTTGCCTCTAGGACCGCCACTCTACGTCGAATCGTTCGTTAAATACTGGAGATTATTTCAAAACCCAACTTTGTCAAACTAGTCCTAAGTTTTTGGATCAACCTCCATAACTGTTAAAAACTATATATTTCCTATGGTAAATTGCCTGTATTGGCTGTAAATGGTCTTTTCCATCTATGATCGAGATGGTTAAAGGCTTGCTAATTGAAACACCTTTTTACGCATGTGCTTATAGGTCTTAAAGCGCTGGAACCCCAATAATTGCTGCTCGCAGCTATATTTAGTTATGAAGATTATTACAATAACATCACATGATCTTTCAGAAATCATTCTATGCTGATTTGCTGCTCAAGAAATATTTCTTATTATCATTGGTGTAAATATTTTTTGCTGCTTAATTTTTTGTGGAAACGGTGATCTTTTTTTTCAGGATTCTTTGATGAATAGAAAGTTCTAAAAGAACAGCATTTATTTGAAATAGAATCTTTTGTAACATTATAAATGTAACTGTTACTTTTGATCTAAAAGCATTCTTAATGTATATAATTATTCATTTCTTCTACTTTTTTAAAATCTTATATGAAGTTTTGATGTAATGATGAAAATGCTGAAAATTCAGCTTTGATCACAGGAATAAATTACATTTTACTGTATATTCACATTAAAAACAGCAATTTTAAATTGCAATAATATTTCACAATTTTTACTGTATTTTTGAACAAATAAATGCAGCCTTCTTTCAAAACATTAATATATCTTAATTATTCTGGACTTTAGACCAGGAGTGTATTCACACTAAATCACATTAATGGGAATATTTCATAAATGCAATTCCAACTTAATTGCAGCAGTAGTTCAGACAAAAACGGGAATTCACTTTTTAATGAGCGCCCTGTTGACATCCCATGACTTTTCTGTGACGCCCAGCATGCAGAGAGTGAAGGTACTCTATTAGTGGATAAAGACCGTCTTTCCATACTGCCCACTACCAACATCACGGCATTGAGCTCAAATCCAGAACTGAAGGCTTCAGTACCTGGATTGGTTCAGAACGGACAAGATCTTGAATCTAGCACAGGCTCGCTGGATGACGTCAAGGAGAGGAGACTTCTTCTCGAAGAGGAGGAAGAGAAAGCAAAGATGGCAGAGGACAGGATAGGAGGAGATATTGGAGAAGTGGCAGTTGAGCAGGTAGCTGACTTTGCCAGTTCAGTGTTGGCCGCCATCTCCTGCTGGCAGTATAGGGCCAAGGCTTTGCTTTTTGATCAGATCACAACGGTGAGGCTCTCTGTCACCACCATGCTATTTGTCTAACAGCCGTATCAATCACATTCCCATCTGCTGCATGCTGACTTCTGCTTGTGCACCCACAGTTCTGATGCTTGAATGCTCTTGAAAGTGCAGTTGCATGAATCACTGCATGGACATAACAGCATGCATGGCCACTAATCATCCGTAAGCGTGTGTCTTGTTTAAGACTCTGCTCAGTTGACACTTGACCTACGAATTGAATGCCGTCTTCAAAATGTGATTTTCAAAACATTTCTCATTGACATTACGAGACTGTATGACTGAAGAAATATTTTTCTACCTAAATGCATGTCATTATTAAGATCCAATGCATCGGGACATCGGGTCTCTCAAAGTGTTTTCGCACTTGGAGCCACAATAAGATTTTTTTGATTGAAGTTCGACTTCAAAGGGAAATTTAACTGTCAAATTTTGGGGGTGGAGGTCGGATGGCTTGCCTTCCCTAATTAAATTAAACAAAGGTTCCTGTTTTATTGTGTTTTGTTTGATGGCACACAAAAGCAATTTCAGAAGGTCACTTGTCTGTGGAAAAACATTGAAATGCATGGATGCTTTTAAATGAATTGCAAATGTTTATAAAAGGTTGAAATGTCGCTAAAGTACACACAGAATAAATGACATCTGGCAACTGTGAGCAGAGCGTTTTGATCTGTTAAATTGCTGTAATTTTCTGTATTGTGTACTTACAGGACAGAGAAAGTTGTTGGGAGAACTGGCCAATGAACAAGAGCAGCCAGACATCTTGTGAAGAAAAGCCTTGTGATACGAATAAAAGTTTGACTCTCTTTGGACAGGTAACATCATGTATTATGAACCTCATAATGGATCTTTCACTCTAGGAAACTCAACAAAAGAGCAGAATTAAAAAACAACAACATTGTGCTTTAGTTATCAGTGACTAATGTTTGAATCAAATTTAACATTTGAATGTGTCTATAGGGCAGTCTATCATGTATGTCTGATGTTGTGCTTGTCAAATGGATAAACGTTTCCTGTGGTGATGACTTGTGGGCAAACCTTCTCAGTTTTCACACATTCATGTTGCCTTGTGAACTTTTCACTAATTAAAAATGAATTCTGAATTCATCTGTGTATGAGGTTGCTTCTAGAAATGCTGCGGGAATTGTGTTGTCAGCATTCACTTTTGTTACTTGGCTAATCGTAAACAAGGGGAAGAGGGGGTTTACGAGGGCTTGTTGGAAATACAAATTGCAGTTGTCTCTCAAAGCTACATAAATTGCACTTATTTCATGCTGGTCACTTAGCCATATGGTAAATGTTGAAGATTTAATTAAGTTATCTTCATATCCCCAATTCTTATCTTCTTCATAGCTTCCTGTAGCAATAACTCTTTTCACTCTGTCTACTTTCTAGAGCACAACTGGGGAACACAATTCACAGAACACAGTTCCTCTCAGAGAGTCAGAGGAGACAAGGATGGACCTATCGGATAATTATCATGAATTGTGTGGGACAATAATGGAAGATCCAGAGTTAGTAGACCTCAATTATGGAGGACAAGAAATTGGAGATAATATAAAGGACAGTGTGGATTTCTCATCCCCTACTCGACTAGAAGTGCAGGAAAAGGAAGAGACGACTCCACCCCAAAGTAACCTCTTGGAAGATGTGCAGAATATGGAGGTCGACGTTGCAGTGCCTGGTGGATTCTTGTCTTCATCCATGATGGACAAGGCAAGGGATATCCCAGAGCAGTGTACCAGCAGCCTTTCTCAAAGTAGTAGTCCAGGAGTCAAAGGGTCGTTTGACTTCGACTCTATGGAAGGTAGAAGAAACCGTTTGCTGAGCGGTGGTGCTGAGCCTCATGAGAAAGACAAATCCCAAGAATTTAGTCAGTCCACTCCAGAGACTGTTCCTGAGAGCCCGTTCATACCTCAAATGAAACAAGACACCCTTTCCAAAAAGGACAGACTGCTCATACATAAGATTAAACACTACTACGAACATGCTGAGCACCAGGATGCCAGCTTTGCCGTTAAACGCCGAGAGAGCCTTTCGCACATCCCTGCAGGCCTAGTCCGTAATCTGAGTCAACAGCTCAATGAACTTGCAGATGAAGATTTGGCATTACACAGGAGGGGGTCTTCTGTAACCAGGCCAGCTTTATGGTCTGTCTTTAATCTACCAGGCTTGGACAATGACAAGAAAGCAAAGGACAGCTCTGACTTTGTGGTTTCTGCAAATGGCAAAGAGTCCATGCTCGGACCTCAAAATGGGAATGAGCAATTCCAGCCCGGATCTGACATGGTTAAGGTGTGGCAAGACATGGAAGTGGAGATAATTGGGTCTTCTGGAGAGCATCAGGACTTGGAGAATTCCCAAATGACTACACCTGTACAAGAGACAAAAGCAGAAACCAGTAAGATGAGCTCTGATAGTGGACTTGGGGAACCTCTACTAATATTGGAAGAATCTGATGAAAGCTCAACCTCATCCCCAATCAACAACATCTTAGAAAAGGACAAGATGCAAGAGTTTCGGAGCCATCCAAACAAGGATCACAAGCTCCGAGAGTGCCACAAGTTCAACCACCCTCCTCTACCAAGGATCATCTCTTTAAGGTCTGCCAGTGAGGATGACCTCATCCTTCAAGATATGGAGAAGATGAAGAACAAAGTGTTCCAGTTGGCCAGGCAATACAGTCAACGTATCAAAAACAGCAGACCAGTAGTAAGGCCGAGGCCCAAGATCTCAGAGAACCATTTCACACCCAAGAACCTGTCTTCGGTCATGGAGGAGAGACCTCTGGGAAAGGAGAAAGGTGGGTGTATTGTCTGAGTAGGCACTTTCTTTTCCAAACTGACTATTCACTTTTACTTGAGGGACAATCCCCCAAATTGTGGTTAAGTTTCTTACTTAGTGGTTATTGTTTACAACTTTTTGGTTACCAATCCAGACCATTGGTATCCACATATTTGCTCACAGACTTGAGATGATTACAATATAGAGATGGAGCATTTGATGGATAGGAATGTGCAAGATCCATTTTGAGGTTGTGTAAAGAGGTGTGTCAAGATTGAAATCAAGTGGGAATACAGTGAATTGGATTTCCGAAAGCACAAGTGCACTTTCCTATCTGAAATTCTCATTGGTCAATGGATTCCTACATCAGAGTGCATTGCAGCAAGTTTGGATTGCATGATTGAGCAAACCCTTGTGTAATTCCTCCACATCCTTGCGACGCACCATTCCCTTTAGAAATCAATGGATTTGCAGTGTTCTCTGGCATAGTGTAAACCAGGGGTCTCCAAACTCGTTCCTGGAGGGCCACTGTCCTGCAGAGTTTAGCTCCAACTTGCCTTAAAACACCTGCCTGGAAGTTTCTAGTATGCCTAATTAGACCTTGATTAGCTGATTAAGGTGTGTTTAATTGGGGTTGGAGCTAAACTCTGCAGGACAGTGGCCTTCCAGGACAGAGTTTGGAGACCCCTGGTGTAAACTCAGTGTGTAAAAGCACACTTATTGGTCAAAGCAGACTTTTAACCACTACTCTTTTGTGCATAGGCATGCCTGACAGGACACTGTTGCTGACCTTGAATGAGCAGGACATTATCCCGGACTCTAAGACTACTAGTCCATCTTCCAGCTTCAGTTCTCCTGGAAGTCCTCAATTGCCATACATTTGCAGATTATATGCCCAGAGACCACAAAGTCCAGTACAAACAGAAAGCTTCCACTGGCCAGATGTCAAGGAGTTGCGCTCCAAATATACCAATCATAGCAGAGAGGACGTATCTGCTTCCTCTCGTCCGTTCCCAGTGGGTCGCAGTTATTCTTTTCCAGGGAGAGTTCTGGACAATGGAGAGACGTCTGAGAAGTCCGGAGCATCACGTTCCTTGTCTTGTTCACCCCCTTCCTGCAATGTCTTAGTGCAGAGACGTACATCCACAGATTCTGCATGTTCCAGCAAGACCCTTGAAGCTGAAGATTTGCCTTCACTTTGTAGAGTTAACACTTTAGGTTTTGACTTGGGGACACCACATGCACTTGAGCAGCTGGACAGCTGTTGTGACACTGGTCAAGATACCCTGTCCAACCTAATTGTAGTCGAAAGGGCAGCAGGAGGTGAGGACAGTAATGAGAGTCAACTAAGATGGGATGCTGTTTCACAATCTGAACTTGCAATGGCGAACAGTTCAGAGCAAAACTTCAGTGCATGGATGGATGGAGGTCACCCACCATGCTCATTTGAAAAAGCGGAGAACAGTCAACATAGTTTGGTTAAAAACCTGCGTGAGAAATTTCAGAACCTGAGTTCTTATACGTGAGTCTTATAAAGCAATATTTTTACTCTAAACTTTCAGAACCTTAAAATATCTATTATTCTCCAAAATGTAATTTGGCCACTGTTTGAGAGGCATAGTACATGATGTCTTACTCAGGTTTGGCGTTTTGAATTTTCAGAGCATGAATCTTAACCTCCAGTTGTGAACTGTCAGCAAATGTCATCAAAACAACTGGAAAAGGGTTGCCTGAGGACCTCAGAGAATATATTTATAAAATTTGCATTTGTAAATACATGTATATTTGAACTTTTCTGCATTATTTTGTGCATATTTCAATGAGATGTAAACATTTGTTAAAGGAGCTGGCTGTGGTACTGTCAATTTTTTGTAATGTTAAGAAAAGTGGTTAAATACATGATTATTCTTTCAGTCATTTTGCAATAAACAGCAATATGCTCAGTGCATACTAAGTTACAAATGCACCCATGCTTGGTAAACACAAATTTGTTATCAGAAAAGTAAAAGCACTGCAATATTGAATGCAATCTGTTAGTTATTTTGATCAGCACTGCCTGATGTCTCTTCACTGTTTGTGTTCGAGCACTGACCAGAGGAAAGAGGGTAATCTCATAAAGACGTCATTCCCCACTAATGAGGAGAAAACTGGAAATTATAATCAGATTAAGCCAGATGGATGATAAACAATGATAAAGACTGATGTCATTCTCAATAGTCATTTGAGCAACATATTAATGCACAGTCACAAAAAAGTGTCTTCCTCACTGTATTTGGGTAAATAGTTTTGTTTAATGGGAACTATTATAATCTAACTGATTTTGGTTGTATTTTTCTGCTCATTGGTGGGGTTGATGCCACTGTTATCTTGTATATTTAATCCTTTTTATTTATTTGAATTGGTGTAAATATTATGCACAATGCCTTTGTCAACTTAGTAGTGACAATTTGAAAAATGTTCAGTTTATATTCTATTTTTCTGTCATACATTAAAAGAAGCTTTCCACATTGTAATCATTATTCCCCTCATCATATTGTCCTTTATTATATCCTGTTCACAATGTTTCTGCATTCGTTTTTTGTTTCTGTCTTTTTCTGTATCAAAATGAGTTTGCATGACTTATGGGCATATTGCAGTTTAATTAGTTTATGCACTTTTTAATCAGCTTTAAGAACATGCAGGTAGAAGATGGCATGGATATGGCAGAATATGGCAGAAAAGCAGCCTTAATCTCATCCTGGATTACAGATAATAACCCTTTGAATGGATATATGCAGTATAAGTACCTTATTGTGAGCAAGTAATGATTTAGCAGATGCTTTTATGTATTTACATGACATTTATTACATGGACAGTCTCTGGAGAAACCTGAAGTTAAAGGGTTAGTTCACCCAAAAATTAAAAATTAAAATCTCTCCATTGACTTTCACGCTTCAAAAAGTTCATAAAGAGATCGTAAATATAAACCATATGAACTGAACGGTTTAGTCCAAATTTTCTGAAAACTCGATCGATTTATATGATGAACAGATTGAATTTAGGCTTTTATTCACATATAAACATTGATCAGCGAACATAAACAGAAGCTCAACCATACATACTTACGCGCAAGAACAAATCTCATTGGTTGAAGCTCAAACGTGCTGTGTAAAACAAGAATGAATCTCATTGGTTCTCGCACGCATCAAGCAAACGAGCTTCTGTTTACCACAACTAATGTGTGCACTGCTGAATGTTTATATGTTAATAAAAGCCTAAATTCAGTCTGTTGCGATCTCTTTATGAACCCTTTTGAAGCAGTAGTCGCGTAGACTGTCAAAGAAGGGACCGAAATCTCTCAGATTTCATTTGTGTTCCGAAGATGAACCAAAGTCTTACGGGTTTGGATGACATGAGGGTGAGTAATTTAAATTTTTGGGTGAACTAAGTGACTTTCTCTTCAAAACAATATCTTTTAGTTGCCATCCCAGATCTAGTAGTTTTGTGTTTATTATATCTGAAAATATGTTTTATACTCCATGTCTAAATATCGAATAGATTACATTCGGTAACACTACAATAAGGATCCATTTATTAACATTGGTTAACAACATTAGTTAAAGCTGCAGTCCGTAAGTTTTGCCTCTTTGTCGCCCTCTCTGTTTGAAAACTGCAATTGCAGTTATTTGCGGAATTATTATCTGTACGTGGGTAGTGCATCGGCACGACTCCTCAGCTCGGATGAATCTAATGTTTGCTGTCAGTCACCGCACAGGTGGATACTGTACTTCAGAATCACAGATTCTACATCTTGGAAATATGACCAAAATAAGAATTTTCACTGGAAAATGTCATCTGAACAAGTAACATGTCTGCCACTTTTGTTCTGACCAACTGAGAAAAAAAGCAATAAGTCGCGCAGCTAATGGTGATCAAATCTAACGATCGCTTAGCTTGAATTGAATATTGTTATAATTTGTTCTCAAATTGTTAATGTTAACAACATTAGCATTGCGTGACTCTGTATTTAGTGTGTGTTAGCGTTACCTGTAGATTTGAATTTCTGTAGCCACTCCGCAGTCCGACGTCTTTTCCTTTTGACTACGGCTGAATCTCCAGTTGTCACTGATGACTGTCATTCGGACCTTTCTGGATTACAATCTGCCATTAAAATGTTTATTTATTCCATTTATTTAATGTTTATCTATTATTTAGTTTAATTATTGCATTAGAAATGATCCATCACCTGCAGCATCCTCACATAGGATTTAGCCCATTAGCTGGACTCCTCCTCTATGTAAAAACACGTGACGTAATGACGCAAAGCGGCTGCATGATCGAATTTCCGAAAACCCACCAGTACCGATTTTATTATAAAACATTATTACATGCTTACCGCTGTGAATCAGGCTAAGGTAAGGAGATAGTTTTGAACATTGGCTGGTTATGTACTTGCTCAAAAATTGATTTTGGATCATTTTTAACCAAAAAAAGTTATGGACTGTAGCTTTAACATTAACTAGTATATATAATTAATATACTTAATAGAAAATGTGACGATTTATTTGGCATTCAGCAATGAATTGAAAATATCTGAATGATTTTACTGTTTTGAGGATCTCTCTCGTGTTGATGTTGATGATGATGATGATGATGATGAACTCCTCCCCTCCCGGTGAGCAGTTTCAGGTTCTGAAGGTCTGACTCCAGACAGTCATGGAGAAGCAGAGCGACACACACAGCTAGAGACACACTGCTAACCCCACCAGCTGACTGAAAACTAACCAGCAGCGGTTTTTCTGACAGCTGAGGAAGTTTCGCTCGTGTCAGGATGGGCTGCGCGATATCAGGATCCGGATTGACACCGAGAACACAAGGGAGCAGAAACACTGAGGACGAGAGTCCGGCGCGTCTCACCCCGCGTCACATACACCTGATCAAAGAGTCCTGGAAAGTCATCCAGGAGGACATCGCCAAAGTGGGAATAATCATGTTTGTCAGGTGAGAATTTATTGCAGCTTTTATTTAACTCACGTTTATTTGTAAATCGCTTCAAAGCAGCTTTACAGAAAATGCATGTTTGAGTTTATCTTTAATTCGTGATGTCAGTTCGCAAATATCAAGGTGAAAACAAATTCACATTAGCTTAATGACTAATATTTAACCACATATCGATATATTACGTCATGTCTCGCGGTCCAAACCGATGAAAACTGGAGTATGGCAGACCGGGGCTAGTTGTCACACTTTTTTACTCCAGTGAAAAATTCTCAGACTTCAGATTTTATTTATTTATTTTACACTATATCTATCTATCTATCCTTTTGAAAAACTATTGAACATTTCCACCATTACACAAACAAAATATACTGTTAATTTAACATGTTGATCTTATATGGGGCAAGTTGTCTCAATAGAAATCTGATGCATTACAGCCTATTTAATGTCTAGATTTATATTATCAATATTAAAAATATATATTTTTTCTGAACCCAGGAACCACATTTACTTTTAAGAATAAAAATCATATTGCATATTGCATCTGTAAGTCACACAGCAAGTCAATCACAATGGTAAATTAAATCCACAGGCAGAAAATCAAGTTTTCAGGTACGTTACGTAATGAAAACAATTTCAATTTTTCAAATTAATATTTCCTACCACTTTTTACCATCTAATCAATTCACTACGAATGAAATCAAGTCCTGCCTCTTTTTGCATATCCTTTTTTCAATAGGAAATGTCACATTACGAAAGCGAAATGGCATTTCACATTGACTTTAATGTTATCTGGCATGAGTGTTTGCTCACTACAGATGAGTTTTTCCTCTTGGTTGCGTTTTTAATGCATCTCTGGCATCATGAAAAATTACGATGTGCGACTCAAAAGAAAAGTGCAAAGAGAAAAGCTGAATCAGACTGAATCAGGTTAAAATAATGATTCTGAAGCAACTTTCACAGAGTCTCTAGAGAGCTGATGCTCCATTTATATCCATATTAACATCAGGTGTACTGTACCACAGTTACTGTATGCCAGTCGGACGTTCTTTTGTGCTACAATGATGCTAAATTATAGACTTTCCATATAATGGCATGTATACAGATGTACTCTATATAAGAGCATTTTTAGAAAGAGTTTAATCTAATTAAAGGCATTTCATACAGACAGTGAAAACACCAAATGTCCAGGTGATGCCTGAGATTGCAGTGGATAAAAAGTGTTATGAGCGCTCGTCTAATCTTTTATTGATTGTTGTATTAAAACTACTAATTTGTATCTAAGCAGTGCTAATTATTGTGTTCTCTGGATTCTGTTATTGTTGCCTAATGTATTGATTTCATATCTGACAGCTGTATTGTGACAGAAACATTTGCTGAGAGAACAAGCATCTCTTTTTTTTTCAGTAGATTGATTTCATAGTCATTTCTGGGGTTATTATGGATGGATCCCGGTATCAGTATTAATGGATAAACAAAAGCAGTGATGTGTCCATCAAACAAACACACTGTTGAAGTATATAAATCTATCCAAAGACATTCATTTGTCAGCAGAACGAACATTTGCGGCTCATGTAACAGATTGATTTGTGAAACTCATGAGGACGCTGCAGTTTTTGTGTGTGAAACAGCTGTTATTATGAAGATAAGACTGCAAATGAATCTCATTTAAACATTCAAAGAGTTTCAAATCACAAAAATGATGAAAGGACAGACCTGAGGAGTGTTTGAATGAGATTCATCAGATCCGTTCTGTTCACTAACATCACTGTTTTACATGTTTGAAGTCTGTGTCTTTTAATCAGTTAGTGTTTTTAGTCAATGTGTGAATGTTTAATAATTTCAAACTAAAAAGGGGCTATATGTAGATTCAGAAACTCTTGTTTTTAGCGACACCGGTGGCCGTTAAGTGAACTGCAGCAGTACTGCTCGTGCTCGCAGCCTCACACTCGTGCACACGTAATGCACAACTGAACGTGATTCAAGGCCCGATATACCCACAACGAAGCTCTTTTTCGTACTTCATTTAGAAGTAATTAATTTCATGTGTAATTCAACGGAAGAGAAGCTCTCGGGAGTGCGCGTAACCGTCACATCATTTTGATTTTCCCGGCAAAAACGTCCCGAGTCCTTCGCATAAATATCAGTCAACAGGCTTTCAAAGGAAGTCGGGTGACTCGTTTTTTAAGTTTCGTTACAAGCTGTTCACACATTGGCAATAAAAAAGCCATTAATACATGAAAATTCCTACATATACAGCCCATTTAAGTGAAGCATGTTTGTGTTTCTATTGCAGTGACATTTAGACATTTTTATGTTTGAGGCCACTGTAAACATCAGACTAATATTCTAAGAATACATCCAGCCTGCTGTGGTTCATATTCCTGATAAAAGCTCATGAAATTCCTCATTAAGTGGATCCTGTGACCATGGAGAAGGAACCAGCATGAAGTTGTCGAAAGGATCACAGTGTTTCTATTCCAGGTTTCATGTCCTGCTGTGGCCAGAGAAACTCATTATAGTTCCACAGGAGAATGAGAAGGAACAAGCACTGATTTCATTTAGATTGTTTTTGGACACTTAAATCACACTTAATCCTTGAATTTTGGTAAAATTCAGGACACGTTCCCTATGGTGCAGGTCAAATTGACCCTAATTGGATTCCTAATTCATCAAAAATCAGAAGAAAAAATAATGCTTTATCAGTAATAGTTCTCACACATTACAAAAACCGTATTTACCAACTATTTTTTAGACTTTTTTTCACAAACTAAATTTTATAAACAGGTTTGTATGAAAGCTTGTTTTCACTAGGGAAGAAAAAAAGGGGAAAAAAAAGGTAACTGCGTCTTTTTATCTTTATAACTCACAATTCCGAATTTATATCTCACAATTCTGAGAAAAAAAGTCGGAATTGTGAGTTATAAACTTGCAATTGCAAGAAATAAAGTCTGAATTGTGAGATAAAAAGTTGCAAATACCTTTTTATTTTTGTATTCCATAGTGGAAAAAAGCTTCCATTGTATTGCAACTGTTTTTTTTTTTTTTTGTTTGTTTGTTTGTTTTACATTTTTAAAAACATTTTAAACAGAAGAAGTGTGAAAAGCTTTCCTGCAGCTCATACAGTAGAAACACAGCGCTCGCAACGCCAAGATCATGGGTTCGATCCCCTGCGAAATTGTACGGCAAAATGTATGGCATTTTTTCGTATAAAAGCATGTTAAATGCATAAATGTAAACGGCCTCGCATCTAACAAAAATATGTTCTGAGAATGTTTTGCTAACGTTTACATTAAGTAATAAAAACATTTCTGAGTATTCTGAAAATGATCAAAACGTCCAGTTTTTTACATGTTTTAAAAATTTTTCTTCATGTGAACACTAAAGGAAACGTTAAGGGAATGTTTTCACTATTTTCTCATTTTGCAAGTAAATTTTTAAATCTTCTCTAAACATTCTAAAAAAAAAAAAAAGAAGTAACATTTAAAAATAAAACATTAGACGAACGTCCAACTAAAATGTTTAAGAAAAACATTCCATGAATGATTTATAAATAACATTTTTGTGCTGACATTTTGAGAACATTATTAAAGACCAGATAATTTTGAATGAACGTTCTATTAACGTTATTGGAAGTTCATAACTTTGCTAACGTTCTGCCAAAGTTCTCTCAAAGTTCTGAGAACGTTCACTGTTAGCTGGGATTAGAAGGTAGTTCAGAAACTGATAGCAAAATTCTGTGCAGCTGCCTTTCAAATTGACTCGTAAACAAATTCTATACACATATTCCACAACACATCAGAGTGTTCATGACTCAAAATATCACAAAAAATAATCACAGGTTAACCAGTATTTCTGACAACTTATATAGTTTTGGTTCAAATTGACCAGCAACATGTTATAAGAGTTCATTTCTAAATGTCATTGCATGTGATCAGATATCAACACGAGTTTCATTTACTGCAACAAAAGATGTACAAACACGCTTTGCACCTGAAAGACACTTGATCTGCTGAAGGACATTCAGTGCTCAAACACTCTTTGGGTTTTTCCATCTCAAATGTCTGAATGAGATAAAATGCCTCTTTACTTGTAGTGCTTTTATGATGCGTCATCATAATAACAGCTGTTTTCGCATACAAAAATGGTTTCACAAATGAATGTTGAGTTCGCAGCAAATGTTCTCTCTGCTGACAAACGAATGTGTCTTAATGTGCAGCTCATAAACTCCTCATGAACATCCGTTCAGATTCTCATCGCCTCAAACTCAAGCTGACCTGATGTTCTCCAGTCGGTTTATGTGATGCATGCACTGTAAAAATAAAATAACACAGATTATTTGAGTTACTATTTCAGTCGTTCTACTTAAAAACTTAATGTTTCATTCAGTGTAATTATTTGTGAAATTTACTAGTGATTTCTTCCAAAGTAAATCTTAGGCTACACCATTTTTTTCACTCAGTTGTGACCTTCCTAGTGTGTGAAAAAAGCATGAGAGTTTCCTAGACAACCAAAACCTTCAGTGATTAGACTGTAACAGTCGGATGATTTGATCACACACTGGAACATCTGGAAAATCAGGAACATCCTTCACTGAAATTAAGGAAAGCCAGACAGCGAGGCTCGAAGTCTTAGCAGATCATTATAAACGGCCTAAAACTAACTTTTTGTAATGACACCAACATTTTAGATACCAGTGAAAATTCACAATTCTCTATTCCACTTTCAATACCACAGCTAAAACTACTAACCTAACTAATATAAATGTAAAACATAATTGAAGTCAAGTACACTGTCAGTAAAAAAAAAAAACGAAGAACAAATAATCAAACTACAAGCAATAGCACAAATGAAAACAGCAAAACAAAGATTTACTAGGATACTCGCCGAGAAAGGCGTTTTTATATAATTTTGTGTGAATATGTCCGTTCACACGCAATAAGACGAAATAGAGAACTCAATTCAGTATTCGCACACTGTCTGAGACGCGGCTTTCTGTGTGCGTGCTTCGAATGTTTGCGCACAGAAAACTTTCCACACAGCGTGCGAGTAGCGAATTCAGTTCCCTTTTGTGTCTTCTTGCACTTGAATATTTACATTGTCAAGGCTTAAACTTTTGTGACGATGCAGCAGCCAAACAAAATCTTTCTGAAAGCTCATTTTTTGAGATATCAGCTTCAAATTTGGAGCACAACTTGTTCAGATTTATGGCTTTGATTTTCTCACAGTTCTAGATTAAAACACTTTCTGGAAAATAAACATTTCATTTTAAAATAGTATTTTTGTGCATTCATAATAATAAATGTAAAATTCTCTAACTTTTTCACTTCTTTAAACTTTTTTCACTTCAGCAATAATCTGCCAAGTGTCGTCTTTAAAAAGAGACCAAACGTCAGTCTGTGCTCAAACGCTTTCAAGATTTATGATAGTTTAAGCTGGAAATTTTCAGGTCTATGCTCAAAAAGTGAATAAATGGATTATAAACTACTGCATAAATATAATTTAGTACCATAAAATCCCATAAAAACACAAAATATTTAAAAAATAATCATCAAACTAAAATATAGTATAAAATATAGTATTAATTTCCCTTAAAAACAGAAAAATTAAAAAAGGGGATTAAAAATAAAGGTTCCAAATGGAGGTTTTCACAGTAATGCTTTAGAAGAATCAGTTTTGGTTCTTTCAGTGATCAGTTCTCAAAAGAACCGTTTTTTCTTAGTGTGAAGAACATTTTAATAATTTGAAGAAGCTTTTTCCACTATAAAGAACATTTTATGCAGTGCAGTTTCCAGAGATGGTAAAGGTTCTTCATGGAACCATTGATGCCTATAAAGAACCTGAGTGAAGGAAACAAAACAAATATGTTCACTTCTGAAGAAACAGCTTATAGACCAGTTTGAACTAGTTAAAACCAGCATTAAAATACATACAAACCAGTCGGCTGGTTTATGGTAAGATGGTAAGACTCTGAGACGAATGGAAGTATTTCAAAGAGCTTCCTTTCAGGAAACTACTTAAATATGACTTTTGTCTGAATGTCTGTTGTCTTGGTAACAGGTTGTTTGAAACCCATCCGGAGTGTAAAGACGTCTTCTTCCTCTTTCGGGACGTGGAGGATCTGGAGAGGTTACGGACCAGCAGGGAGCTCCGTGCCCACGGCCTGCGGTCAGTATTCACCTGCATCACACCATCCACACTTCATAGTGGTCAAAGGTTCATTCATAGTCATGTCCTGCATCTGCTTACACACATCCTTACCATCTTTGTTGCCCTCATATGATAACTAGGGCTGTCAGCAGATTAAAATGGCAGAATTCTTCCAAAATATGGTGCTTTTCATTTACATTTATGCATTGAGCAGATGATTTTATCCAAAAAGAGGAACAAAAGCAATTCATCAAAGAGCCAACAACAAGTGTAACATACAGTGCTGGGTTTATTAGACAACTAGATTAGGAAGTGAGCTAGAGGAGATGAGAAATACAGAGCAGTGATGGAGTGCTTGTGGAAGATCAACATCCTGATGTGCGAATGAAACAAAAGCTCTTTATATCACTGCCATGATCTGGTCTGTAACGGCTCATTATTTCTGCTCCCTAATGAACATGAGACATGCGTCGCCCTTCTAATGCCTTATATTTATAAAAGCCTGGATTGATTTCATCAACCTGTCAGAGATCATTAGCAGCTGAAGACACACATCAACTCTTCCTCAAACCAAACACTGTAACATATTTTTGGAACAAATTGCTTGTGATGTTCCACATTTGTAAGTTGCTTTGCATAAAAGTGTCCACGAACACATTTGATATGAGACAGGATACCAGACTTTGCAGACGGAGAAAAGAAAGATCAATATATGAGATAAGATAGTACACTCTAAAAAATGCTCAAGTTGGGTTGAAAATGGACAAACCCAGCGAAAGGGTTGTTTTAATCTAGCGAATGGGTTGTTTAACCCAGCAATTGAGTTGTTTTAGTCCAGCAGTTGGGTTAAATGTTTGCTCAACTTGCTGAGTAGTTTTATTTAACTCAACTGATGGACTAAAACAACTCATTCGCTGGGCTAAAAACAACCCAATCGCTGGATTAAAACAACCCAACCGATGGGCTAAAAACAACCCAATCGCTGGATTAAAACAACCCAACCGATGGGCTAAAAACAACCCAATCGCTGGGTTAAAACAACCCAACCGATGGGCTAAAAACAACCCAATCGCTGGGTTAAACCAACCCAACCGATGGGCTAAAAACAACTCAATCACTGGGTTAAAACAACCCAACCGATGGGCTAAAAACAACCCAATCGCTGGGTTAAACCAACCCAACCGATGGGCTAAAAACAACCCAATCGCTGGGTTAAATCAACCCATTCGCTGGGTTAACACAACCCAATCGCTGGATTAAAACAACCCATTCGCTGGGTTAAAACAACCCAACCGATGGTCTAAAAACAACCCAATCGCTGGATTAAAACAACCCAACCGATGGGCTAAAAACAACCCAACCGCTGGGTTAACACAACCCAATCGCTGGGTTAAATCAACCCATTCGCTGGGTTAACACAACCCATTCGCTGGGTTAAATCAACCCAATCGCTGGGTTAAATCAACCCAATCGCTGGGCTAAAACAACCCATTCGCTGGGTTTGTCCATTTGTCAACTTTTGTTTGTCAACCCAACTTGGGTCATTTTTAACCCAGCATTTTGTAGAGTGTATGTTTCAACTTTCTGAGATGTGCAGCAAGCTTTTGTTAGAGACAGCATATATTTACTCACCCAGTGCAGTCCTTCTCGGGGCGACCTGTGAAAATTCATGTGGGTTTGGGGCTCCTATTCGACATGTGGGACTTACATCCTCTGATTAGGAGATTGGTTACTCTCATGTCAGGTATTCGACTTCAGATTTGGAGATTATTGTCGACCCAACTCAAGTTCTTTCTTTGAATATGAAAGAACAGGGTCTGCAAAATGTATCTCACAGACTCAAACAAACAACAACAACAGCCGACACACAATAGAGGAGATGTACTCGCCTCTCTTCTTCAAGCCTTGCTGTGCATCGCCAATCAGATTAACCTTCATACCAAATAAGCATTTCCATCATACCTAGAGACCTAATAATAATACTATTTGTACTTTGTTTCCAAGTAAGATGACGAGTTTATGAAACACATTTGAGGCAAGATACAAGACTTTGCAGACAGAGATAAGAAAGATCAGTATATGAGATAAGATCGCATGTCTCAACTTTTGGCTAAGTGGCAACATGTTCATCTTCAGGGCGAGAAATAAATGTCTCAATATAATAGATGACTTTCTAAAGTGCTTCACACTTTTTCCAGCACTTAAAGTATTATCCAATTTTAATGTTATTTTAAGAAGTTTTAAAGATGAAGGAAAACTAACCCTTGAAAAGTCTCATGAAAAACAAAAACTTTTTTCAAATTGTGACTGAATTACGCAGAAAGCAAGTAAATAGCGCTCCTTTTATAATCACTGAAGCTGTCGGTCAGTTCAGTATGGTGCATTTAGTAAGAGTAGAATATTTACATTTTTCCCCATAAAAATGTTTTTGCACGTTACTGTTAATAAAGTTCATCCACATCTCAATTCAAGCTCAGTGCTTTACTGTCAAATTTCCAATAAATAAACATGTAATATTATTAGTATCTGCACTTATTAATGCAAAACAAAAGGAATATGATTGTAAATATACATTTTTATGATTTAAAAAAACAGCACCACCTTGTGTAGAACTTTTCAAACGTTTGTCTGGAGCGTAAAAAAGAATTAAAAATAAAAAAATAAATGAATAGTTCTAGTAAGTGCTTTGGTTTGAGTGTCAGCTGTACTGCTAATGATCTCTGACAGGTTGATGAAATCAATCCAGGCTTTTATAAATATAAGGCATTAGAAGGGCGACGCATGTCTCATGTTCATTAGGGAGCAGAAATAATGAGCCGTTACAGACCAGATCATGGCAGTGATATAAAGAGCTTTTGTTTCATTCGCACATCAGGATGTCGAATCTCACAGAGAGAAAAACAAAAGATCGAGAGCCAGTAGTGCTTTATTATAGTGAGAGACGTGACACTTTCAATTACCTTTGATTGACACACATCATGTGACGTGACCGAACGCGTGTGCTTATCTATAGCCTACATACTGTATGCTTGAGAAGCTAAATATGGGAAAGGATGTGGTTTTAATTTTTTTGTAAGGAACGCACCTAGATGTTATCCCTGTGACCCAAATTAAATCTTTAAACAAGCAAAATACCAGATAAAGATACAAAAACACCATTATCTGACTGTAGATTAACTTAAAATACCACAGTTTCTGTCTAAATGAATCTGTTTTTGCACTGTAGTTGTCATTAAAGACAATTTTCACTCTTACTTCAACATTTCACATTTAATTCACTGTGTTTATTGCTGTTTCTTTGTAAGAAATTGCGAAATTTAGCAATTTTTTTAGTGAAAAACATCAGCAATATGATCATCATAATCTGATCTAACTGTAGCTGTTTATAGTTGTCATGCAACTAAACAACGGTGCATTAATATAAAACGTGTCACGGGTGTGTGTTTATCTGCAGAATTCAGAGCGAGTCTATAATAAAAACCAGTGTTAAGAGGCTCTACATGATGTTTGCTATTATTATCTGACAGCACTACACACCTACAGCGCTCACTAATTCTCTGCGTTAGCTCCGGGTTTGAGTGTCGCTGCTGCTGAAATCCCCGGAACACCAATTACTGATTGAATCTCATGCTGCTTTAAAGGCCAAGTGGCTGTTGAGCGGCGCCGGCGGACATCAGCCGCTGTGACCCCGCGGGACGCGACGTGACCGTGACGGTCTGTGCTTGTAATGAGGCCGCGGGCCGCTCGCTCTTCACAGCGTGAAAACACGACAGCCGACCGATGCGCCCGAACACACATCGAGTGAGTGCTTGATTGACAATCTGTGATTCACATTAAACTTTAGCACCGCACACATTCACCACTGGAGTCTGTTTAAGGAAACAATTTAAACTGGTGACCGGAGCGTCTGCTGAATGGGAGAATGTTTTCACCACATAAGAAAAATATGTCATAAGATTTACCAAAGCATGATTTAAGTCGAAATTATGACAAAGTCAAATGTATGACATTAAAAGTCAATTATTAGGACATACATAGTTGAAATTATGGCATAAAAAGTCAAAATTATGACATACCGAGTCATAATTATGACAAAGGTAAAAATTATAGCATAAACATTTTGTCAAAATGATGACATTCTAAGTCTTGATAAAAGTACAAATTATGACAAGTAAAAAATTATGGCAAAAATTATAACGTTATAATTGACATTAAACGTCATAATTATGATGTACAAAGTTGAAATGACAAGTCATAATAATGACAAAAAGTAAAAAATTATGACGTTGAAATTGTAACATAGAAAGTCATAATTATGACAAAAGTAAAAATAATGACTTTAAAAAAAAACTTGAAAAGTAAAATGTATGACATTAAAAGTCAAAATTATGACATACAAAGTTGAAATTGACATAGTTATGACATACTAAATAATAATGATATAATTTTGATGACAAAAAGTCAAAATTATGACAAAATGTCATTATGACATAGGCTACTAAATTATAATTGATATAAAGTCATAATTATGACATTAAAAGTCATAAGATATAAAGTCAAAACTATGACAAAAGTCAATTTTGACAAGTCAAAATCGACAAAAAGTAAAAAATTATGGCATAAAAAGTCAAAATTATGACATACTGAGTCATAATTATGACAAAAGTAAAAAATTATGACAAGTCAAAATTATGGCAAAAATTATAATGTCATAACTGACATTAAACATCATAATTATTATGACGTACAAAGTTGAAATGACAAGTCATAATAATGACAAAAAGTAAAAAATTATGACAGACGTTGAAATTGTAACAAAAAGTCATAATTATGACATAAGTAAAAATTATGACATTAAAAAACTCATAATTATGACATAAAATGTAAAAATTATGACATACTAAGACATTGACATAAAAGTAAAAATTGACATTAAACGCGTCATTATTATAACACAAAGTTGAAATGACAAGTCATAATTATGACAAAAGATGAAATTGAAACATAAAAAGTCATAATATGACGCCAGAATTATGACATACTGAGTCATAATTATGACAAAGTAAAAATTATGACATTAAAAAAACTCAATTATGACATAAAAGTAAAAACTGACATTAAAAAAATCATAATTATGACATAATAGTCAAAATGATGACATATTAAAATGGAATTACAGCAATCATGAGCGCATCAGTTTTTCCTTATGAACAAACACTTGCTTTGCTCCTGTGCACTTTGCATCAAAAGTATATTTCATAATTCTTTGGTAAAATTCATCTGATCATGGACCTTCAGTCCAACAAAAGGACTGTGTAAATAATCTTCAGATAAATTCACAGTGATTACTAGATGACAAGCTCCAAAAATGACAAATAAATAACACCACAAACACTCACTGAGAAGAGTTCACATCTGATGTTTCATATAATTCTGACTGTACATTTCTTAAGTCAGAATTGACATTCTAAGTTGTTTTCACTTTTCACTATGTCATTTTTATGATGTACAAAGCATGATTTTTGGCTTCCACTCCTGCTGGAGCTTTAGTAAGTCTGATGAACGCTGTTTCCTCGGCAGAGTGATGTCGTTCATCGAGAAGAGCGTGGCCAGACTCGACCAGCTGGAGCGGCTAGAGACTCTGGCGCTGGAACTGGGCAAGAGCCACTACCGCTACAACGCACCGCCCAAGTATTACGGGGTAAACATCACGTCAAACACGTCATTGTGTGCGTGGATTGTTCTGTGACCTTCATTTCTCTCTACTGGATTGGAAATACAATACAATTCTGTCATCCTAACAGACATCTGCTTTGCTTCTCTGTGCAGTTCGTGCCTTTTTTTACATTCTTTTGATAATGGATCAAAGTTTAATAGTTTGGTGTTTACTATTATTATTTCTTTTTTGTTTTGGTTGTTTTTTGGAGCTTGACCGCTGGGAATCACTGTGAACTTGTGTGAAGATTTACTCTTTTTTTTGACGGAAGATCCGTTATCAGATTAATCTTACCAAAGAAAGTTTTTTCGTTGCTTTTTTTCAGATGCATATTTTACGTTACTTTAAAATTCTTCTCATCATGGATCTTCTACAAATAAAACTACTTGTGAATCATCTTATTTTTTTAGAACAATAGTTCAGTCTTTTGTACTATTTATTTGGAGCATTCTGTAAATTTGTGAAGATTATTTACGAAATCTTTTTGGTCCATGATCAGATGAATTTTCCAAAGAATTATATGAAATATACATTTGATGTAAAGTGCACAAAAGGAGCAAAGCAAATGTTTGTTCATAAGGTAGAGTTGATGTGCAGATGATTGTTGTAATTCCATCTGTTGCCACTAGAGGTGCACGTTTGCGCAGTGGATTGAAATGATACATAAATATAAATTCATTAAATATTTGGTATTTTGCTGTTATTTTAGTGTCATTGATAAATGATTATAGCTGGTTAATATTTTGAATTGGATTTTATTTATATATTTTCTTTTCATTTTAATTTTGGTTAAAAAATTAGTTTTTGTGACTCTTTTTTTTAAATTGTCTATACTTTTTATAAATTTTTTATTAGTTTAGTTTGCGTTTGTTTAACTCTTTCCCCGCCATTGACGGAATTTTCTGTCTTTCTGTTTTTTGACTGTTATACGGTAGGGGGCGCTATTACACATCTTCTGAAAGAGCACAGAATCTCCAGATCAAAACAGGCAAAGAAGAGATAAAAGCATTGCTTTTGCATGTTGTAGTCTGGCAAAAACTTGATTTTCCCAGCTTTTTGTTTAAAATGTTGAGTTTTTTTAAAGAATGCATAAATATATATATTTTTAAAGCAGAAACTCTGTTCTTTCTTTTAAAAGATTGCATGTTTACATATTCATACAATCAAAATATTAACATTTTGTGAAAATTATCAAAAATTCTAGCGCTGGCTGGCAGGGAAAGAGTTCAAATATTTGATTTGATTTCAGCTCATGTTTATTTTAGCTCAAGTAACGCAGATATTTTCAGCGGTAATAACTGTGTGTGTTCCAGTATGTGGGAGCGGAGTTCATCTGTGCTGTACAGCCCATACTGAAGGACAAATGGACGGCAGAACTGGAGCAGGCGTGGAAGGTAACGAGAGAAAGTGTTCATTCACCCCTTCAAAACTGCAGATTCCTCCTGAAGTTCCTCCCAAAATCCGCATTTTTGCCGAGGTTCTCTGGTGAAATTCGCATTCCAGGGGCTAAATATCATGTTATTTGAGGGCGCTTCAACCCGCGGCAATAGTATTAAAGTACTTCGCAAAACTGAGTAGAAAAGGCCTTTGTAATCAATAACGACAAATAAAGAGGGTGTTGAATACCTTCTCAGTGCTTCCAGTCACTATGTGTCTTTCTAGGTTCAAAACAAGATAAAATAAACTCGTTTTGTCATTATAACCACAACAAATATTGATCAGTCTTTTTTCCCCATGTCAAACTTGGTTTTTTATAGTATATTGTAAAGGACAAATGTGTTCAGCATAGAATATTCCTTCAGTCATGAAACACCACACACAACAACAGGTCATTTCAGGATTTAAAGCTAATACTGATGCCGCTGGTTTCACAGACGAGGCTTAAGCGAGATTAAAACGCATGTTTGAGCTGTTTTAACTGAAAGCAACTTGTACTGACAGATCTTAATATATGTCAGTGCCATTGTTTTGTCTCAAGATGTACAGCAGAAATGTTTTTTGCTGGGGTACGTTTATAAAAGATACTTAACCCTAAAAGGGCCGACGTGACATGGGTGATATAAACATTTGAGAGGCAGGGAAAGTTTAGGTCTCATTTCTTGGTTTCATGTTGAAAGGGTGTTTGTTGTGAATATTTATATATATATATATATACCACATGACCACCTGTAGTGGGAAATCTACTAACCTTCTGATAAAAGTTGATATATTTCACATATTTACAATATTTGGAGGGGACTTGACTGTTGTCAAAGTTGTTGTTCAGTGTTAGCTTATTATGTTTATGTTGAAATTTTATGAATTTAATTTTTACATTTTTCATAATTCGTCTGTAAATGTTTGTATCACCCATGTCACGTAGCCCGTTTAGGGGTATAAATCAACTGAAAACAGAATGCATGTTTGGCAGTGCGTAGCCAGATTTTTTTTAAACATTTATTCTCTCATAACTTAAACTAAACATTCTTTGTAAAATTCTGTTGAACAATAACTATAATGCCTATTTATGAATATATTGTATAATGCTGTATAATATTTAATACACAAATTTCTAGGCCCTATAAATTATCATAACGACCAAAACTTTGCTGAAAAATGTTTTACACAATCTACTTCATGCCTTCTGTCCTCTGATTGATAATTCATACTTTACTTGATAAAAAAAAAAAGTCTTTTTTGCTCAGAAATCTTTAATGATTTTTATAAAGTAAATGTAAGATAAACATTTATTGTACTGAAGCAACTTGGGTTTACTTGAATATTCATACACTATTTTTTTAATGTTAAATATTTAAAAAAAAAAAATTACATTTTTTCATGTTAATGTAAATGTCAAATATGACAACAGACTTTTGAGGAACATTTTTCATCTCTCAATTATCATTGATTTGCAATGAATTGCATGTACACTACCAGTCAAAAGTTTGGAAACTTCACTATTTTTAATGTTTTTGAACAAAGTCTCTTATGCTTTTTAAGGCTGCATTTATTTCATAATAAATACAGAAAAACAATAATATTGTGAAATATTATTACAATTTAAAATTATGGTTTTCTATTTTAATATACTTTAAAATATAATTTATTCCTGTGATCAAAGCTGAATTTTCAGCATCATTACTCCAGTCTTCAGTGTCACATGATCCTTCAGAAATCATTCTAATATGATTATTTATCATCAATGTTGGAAACAGTTGTGCTGCTTAATATTATTTTATAACCTGTGATACTTTTTCAGGATTCTTTGATGAATAAAAGTTAAAAATATCAGCATTTATTTAAAATAAAAATCTTTTGTAACAATATACACTACCGTTCAAAAGTTTGGGGTCAGTAATTTTTTCTTTATTAATTTCTTTAAAAAAAAGACTTTTATTCAGCATGGATGTGTTAAATTGATAAACAAGTGATAGTAAAGATTTATATTGTTAGTAAAGATTTATATTTTGAATAAATGCTGTTCTTTTTAACCTTTTATTCATCAATGAATCCTGAAAAAAGTATCACAGGTTCCAAAAAAATATTAAGCAACACAACTGTTATCAACATTGATAATAACTGAGTATCAAATCATCATATCAGAATGATTTCTGAAGGATCATGTGACACTGAAGACTGGAGTAATGATGCTGAAAATTCAGCTTTGACATTACAGGAATAAATTATATTTTTAAAGTATATTAAAATAGAAAACCATAATTTTAAATTGTAGTATTTCACAATATTGTTTTTTCTATATTATGAAATAAATGCAGCCCTAATGAGCATAAGAGACTTTGTTCAAAAACATTAAAAATAGTAATTTTCCAAACTTTTGACTGGTAGTGTACATGCCATAAAAGCCTGGTTGTTGTGTGTAATATGATACTCAACAAAAAACACATGCAAACTTGTATATATACTGCATGCATGTGTTTTTTGTTGAGTATCATATTTATACATCAGGCTTTTATGGCTCATATATGCAGTTCATTGCAAATCAATGATAATTGGGAGATGGACAAATAAATGTTCCCCAAAAGTCTGTTGCGTTTTATTTGACATTAACATGAAAAAATAATGCATGAATAATCAAATAAACCCAAGCTGCTTCAGTACAATAAATGTTTATCTTACATTTACTTTATAAAAATCATGATTTCTGAGCAAAAAAGACTGATAATTCATACTTTTATTCATTAAGTAGAGGACAGAAGGCATGAAGTAGATTGTGCACAAGAGGGTTTTCAGCAAAGTTTTGGTTGTATTGATAAATTATAGGCCCTAGAAATGTGCATATTATACATTATATTCATAAATAGGTATTATACTTACTGTTCAACAGAATTTTACAAAGAATGTTTATGTTGAAAGAACTGATTTTAAAAATGTGGCTAAAATGTTGTAACACACACTGCCAAACAAACATTGTTTTCAGTGAATTTATACCCCAAACAGGCAAAGTGACATGGGTGATACAAACATTAAAATGAAAAATGTCATGTTTTTCAAAAAAAAAAAAAAATCATGAAATTGTATTATTTGTGTCTTAAGAAGATGGAAAATAGCAAAAAATTAACTTTCTGATGTCTCTTTATGGTCTTGCCCTTTTTAGGGTTAAATACCCTAATTGAACTAAGGCCTAATTCTGTCTTAGGCTAAGCCCTGTCTGTGAAACCGGGCCATGATTTTCTTGCTGCACATGTTTACAGTGGGATTATGTCACGTGTTTTCCCGCTCCAGACTCTGTTCCAGTACGTCACCGGGATCATGAAGGAAGGTTATCTGGAAGAAGAGCGAACCAAACGCAACCTCATGCTGACGACGTCCACCAAAGAAAGACCAGACAAGAGAAACACCATGATTTAAACGTCATTTCACAGACTGTGTGTTCGACACAACGCTCAGAAACCTTACGTGATGTGGCTTAGTTGTGTACATAGTGTATTTATTTCAGTTCATTTTTTACAGTACATAATGTTCATGTGTCTGTTGAAGGTGCCAATCTGATGCTGGAGTCTTTGGGATTTTCTCATGATGGAACCAATGATTGATTATTGATGTCAAACTCAATAAAAGAAATCATTTATTTGCAAATCGACAAGGGTGCTTTCGTTCATGTCAGATAAGAAAAGGTAGCAATTACGCCAAAACAAATCGGCTTTATAAAAACTCCACTGTTAAACTTTCAATAAAGGGGATCTTTCAAACTTAAAACACATTCAAAAAGAAAATAGACAGTGGAGGACTGAGATTATTTTAACGGGAGGAGAAAGTTACTGACCGTAATGTCCACTCACCATATAAAATACTGTTTAAATCAAAATATGGCTTGAAATATAAACTAGAATTCAGCAGAATCTGGCTCATCTGCACCCAATTAACTGAAAACGCTCATTAAATCTAGTTGCATCAGTCCACTTGAATCGTTTTCTCGGTTTGAAGCAGCGGTTGGCAGGTTTTCAGGTTCTTCCTGATGGTTTCACTGCAGAGAAGCGCCACACAATATCAGACGTTTCGCACTGAAGGTGGCGCTGCAGGGGCTGATGGGAAGGTGGCGTGGCACTGGTGAGTGTTGAATGAAACCTGTCTTTCCCTCCAATACTGTCCGTCACTATGTGGCTTTAGTTTTCTTGCCTTTACTCTTTTTGTCTTTCTTTTTCAAGCCGTCCATGTGCGCTCGCAACAAGTTTGAATACGCCTGGGAAAATAAACAGTTCACGTCAGTTTCAACGCAGAACAGAGAGAAACGCAACGGGAAATACATCCAAAATATTCAACAATGAGAAGCAGCATGTTACAGACAATAAACTGATATGAGGGAAAATATTACTGATTATTGCGAACACAAATCATTATCAATCTGATTTAGCATACAGATGTTAGGATATAAATAAAGCTTTGTGAATATAGAATAATACGACTCACCATTTGAAATTTTATGACTTCTTTGCTGCTGACCTGAAAGACGCATTAAAACTGATGTTATAGAACAAACATCTGAAATACATGACTTTATGAATAAATGAAAACAAAGTGTCATCAAACAATATTAACTTTTGTTTATTCCAACTGAATTTGTTGAAACAACAAAATAAACAATTGTTGAAATTAATAAATGTGGCAATATTTAAATATGTAAATAAATACATATGAAAATAAATTAAAGGCACAATATGTAATTTTAGCCACTAGAGGTCGCTCATTCAAAACAAAGGCGGTGCTTGATGACGCACTGATTTCAAAGAATCACGGAGGTGTTTTCTTCACTTCTACAGCCGATGGGAAAGCATCAGGATGAGACTGAAGCAGAAACCATGTTCATGATGAGATCATTAACATTACTGTAGTATGAAGGACAGCAGAGCGAGTGATGTTGGAGCGAACGAGGCCGCTGGAGTGATTGTTAATGACAGACGAGAGCGATACGTCTCGAGAGCAGCGGGACTTTTATTATGCCGCAGTCGCCGCTTCTGCTTCTTCCGGTCAAGCGTATTGTGGGGTAACAGCGCTGTTTATCATATGAGATACATTTGTGTGTTGTTAAAAGTTGTTATAATACTACTCTGCGTTCGCTCGGCGGCTGCTGTGAGACACTTGTTGCACACTGCAGTAAGATATTAAAATATCATATTAATATAATCAAGAAAACGAGATTCAAACAATAACACTTACTGTGTTGAGCTATATAACATGATTAGTTTTCTGTCTATAAATGTATCCAAACAGTTGTTCCCTTGTCTAATAAAACACAATATACTAAAGCATGTTTGGCGTTTCCATGGTTTCTACAAAATAAAACCGAAAATCGAGGGTAACGCGGGTGTGACGTCACTAGGGCTGGGCGGTTTTTCAGATTTTTCCGATTAATTCGAATTTAATGTTTTGCCTCGATTTTATTATTTTTTGAATCGAGAAATGGCGATTTTGAATAAAAATGTTAGCAAGCGTTACAATTAGACATGTTGACAATTCAGCAATGATAACCATATTAGGAGAAGACAATGATCCGACCTCATGATGGCGCCGGCGCGCCTGATTAACCGCTTCTCATGTGACGCTATTGAACGTAGAACACATCACTATTCTTAAGCGGCTGTTCATTCAGAAATGCGTTATCGCGTTACAAAAATAAGACGCAGGCAGTGGAATGAGAAAAAGAGGCAAAGTTATTAAATGCGAGTTGAGCTTTTTTTTTTTTTTAACCTGACCGCCGTGTTTTTAGAATGCGGTTTCATGGGTGAGACGCTGCAAAAGACGTGAGACACAAGTGCAACACCTAAACATGTCCATCATAAAAACAATAGGACAAATAGAATGCAAAAACCTGTAAACCTGTTTGATATTTCATGTTTGCATGATGGTGAGAGGCTGAAAGTTGCTGTTGTTTTCTGTTTTTACAAAGCATTTGCTGTTAATAACAGCCTATTACTGGTGTTATTTATTGCTGTTACTTTTTGGCTAAGAAATATTTAGCATTTTCTTATTTTATATTATATCTGAGTATATAGGATGTGTTTAAGATAAGTTTGTACAACATTTGTCTTCATATTTCAGGCATATTTCTGCAAAGATATTTAACAAATTGTTTTACATTTACACCATGTTGATCACTTCATGTGTGGTACACTTGGAATGGAATTTTTTTTAACCAGATTGTTAATAAAGAGAATGTTACTTAAATTATATTGTAGTTAAGTTTTTAAGGTGACTAGTTAAACAGTTAAAAAAAAAAAAAAAAAATCAAAATCGGTCAATCGTTCTGAAAAATTGAGATTTAATTTTTTTGCCATATCGCCCAGCCCTAGATGTCACTGATAAACATTCTTGGAAACATCTGGGATAATATAAGTACAACAAAATATATCACACTGTTCTAGTGGTTTTTGGATATTTTAATCTTACATATTGTACCTTTAACAAAAAATAAAGGGGGAAAATTAACAAAAATGAATTGAGGACTAAATTCAATTAAAATTGTTTGTTTTATCAAGTCATTTATGCCTTTATTTTTCTATTATTAGATTTTTTTTATTATTATTTTATTTATTCATTCTTTCCTTCTGCAGGTTTGTATGGAAGCTTGTTTCCGCCACTAAATAAAAAAAAAAATAAAAAAGGAAAACTTTTTCATCTCACAATTGCTAGATTTAAACTCTCAATTACAAGTTATAAAGTCAGAATTGCGTGATATAAAGTCATTTATATCTCGCAATTCTGAGGAAAAAAAGACAATTGTGAGATAAAAAGTCCCAATTACCTTTTTTAATTTTTATTTAATAGAGGAAACAAGCTTCCATAGGTTTGGAAACATTTTTGGAAATGTCTGCAATTGAGAACTAACACACTTCAGCTTTAAAACAGTAACAGAGCAAGGTTTTGACTAAGAATCAATCAATCAGCTTGATAACACACATTCTTGTACATCTGTCTTTGTGAGGACATTCACTGACACAATGCAATCTCCAGCTCCTTACCCATCACTCGAACCCTGACCCTAAACCGACCCTTAACCCAATCATGACCTGATGCCTAAAACCAAGTCTTGACCCTCAAACAGGCCTTTAAAGGCTCTCAGAAAGTGAGGACTGGCCAAAATGTCCTCACGTTACTCTCTTTGTCCTCACTCTGATGGTCTAAAACTCAAACTGCTCCTCACAAAGATATCTGTACAATCACACACACACACATAAGTGATCCAATCATCTTCTCACCACTGTGCTGATCTTCTTCTTGCCTTCTGAAGCTCTGACGAGACATTTGTTGTCGGCCGGTTCAAACGTCTCTGGATGCCCTTTTCTGGGGACTGGCTTCGTTCTGCCATCATCTGCAGACACAGAACACGATTTAACATATCAATAACACAGTGAAGAGCTCAATGTCAATGCATCATCATCCTGGGTTGTTATCATTAGCGTTTTTGTTCATTCAAATAAAGTTAATTGAACAAATCAAAAGCTACTTTAAAACATTAATAAAACTACACTAAAGTATAAACACCAGGAGTAACACTGGCATTATCTGAGCCAGTAGTGAGTAAGGTAGATCCCTCTGTAGTGCACTAGACGAGAGGACGTACACTTCTTTAAAGTGATGACGACGCTGCCGCTGGTCCTGCACTTCTGGAACAGACGCGTGAGTTCAGTGAGAAACTGCAGAGAAACAATCATAAACATCAATACGGTTATTAATTTGACATGGTCCACACTTTAATTTTTTTAATGTTAAAGGGATAGTTCACCCAAAAATTAAAACTCTGTCATCATTTACTCACCCTCAGGTTGTTCCAAACCTGTATAAATTTCTTTGTTCTGTTGAAAACAAAGGAAGAAAGTTTGTAAAAAGGCCACTTTGGGCCACCATTGACTTCCATAGTATTTTTTTTTTTTTTTAAATGGTGGCCCAAAGCGGCTTGGTTACAAACTTTCTTCAAAATATCATCTTTGGCATTCAGCAGTACAAAGAAATTTATATAGATTTGGAACAACCTGAGGGTGAGTAAATTAATCACAATGGTAAATTAAATCCACAAGTTATGTATGTATTGAAAATCACAGTTTCAATTTTTCATAATATTTTCTACCACTTTTTTTTACCATCCGTTCAATTCATCACAAATTAAGTCGGTATGCACTTGTTTTGTTTTTTTCCAGTAAAATGCTTTCTCAACCTAACTGAATATACTGAAACAAATATAAGCTGCACTGACTCGACCAATGCCATTATAAGAATTAATAATAATCATAATAAAAATCAACAAACAAATGTTGAAAGAAATAAATGTGGCAATTATGAAAATAAACAATAAATTAATGCATCAATGAAAATAAAAATATAATTTAACGAATAAAAAATAATAAAGCTAAAAATAAATCATATATGCCTTTATTTTTCTATTTATTTACTTATTCAAACACGCACTGTAATGCATGTAACGTGTATGTTTAGCTGAAGTACAGCTGTAGTTCAAATTTACCAGTTGCTGATTGATTTTAATCTCTTTTAAAAGGTTATTAATCGCATTTATACTTTATTATGATCATAAAATGAACGAATTACTTTGATTTTCACTATTAAAACGAAAAATGAAAGATCTAGAAGGCATTAGTTGACTTTCCCGCAAATTAGTTAAGATAAATAACAACGTGAATACTTTAAAACACCCTTGAAATAAGCAAAATTAATTCGTTTGTCGATATCACAGGAGCAGAAACCAGTGTGAAGTGTTTGTGAGCTTTAGCTTGCTAACATGTTTGAACTCGACGCCGTCCGATTAAACACGAACACTCTGAATCTATTGTACAGTACGAGCATATTATCAACGGATAAACGCGGAATATGAGATATAAATTGATCTTACCGCGTCGTTTTCTAATAACACCATGTCTTCAGTGATGAATGAACTGCTAACAGACAGCCTGATTAGAACACGTCGCTCAGCTGCACCGAAGCTCCGCCCCTCTCACGCGCTTCTTCCTGCGCGGCAAAACAGAGTCACATGACAACACTGCCGCCCTCTAGCGGCGCCAGATCCACTCTGATTTACTATGGTTTTGATGTAGTAAACTCTTACATATATATAATATAAAATATAATTTGAGGACAAAAAGCTGACATTAAACAATAAATATACTTTAACAATGAAGTTGATACTTACACATGCATAAGCTGAAACACTGGAAATAAAAAAAAAAAACAATGAAATGTTATTACATTCAATCAAGGTCAAATTATAATATTTAATTTTATTGCATAATAAAATTGTTTATAAAATGAAATGCAGCAGGCTGCCAAAACGCTTAGAGACATGTAAATAATACACAAATATAACGGCTGTTTTAAAAATATGTGAGATATATCACATTTACACTTCAAGTTTAATGAATGATAGAACTGAACACTTTAAATGTTTGTTTGTAAAGTGTCTATGGTGTGGATTTGGAAAAAACACAGCGAATACTGCATGCGCGATTAATCGATTTGACAACACACGTGTGTATATATATATATATATCAGTGGCGTGTGCTCCATATAAGCTGCGAATGCTCCTCATACCCATGCCATTCGTAGATTCGGCAATTAATATTAACATTATAAATTACTATTAAATCCCTTGTTTGAGGTGTACTATAAAGCCTAATTGTAAATGCGTATGTAACTGTCTGTAATTTATTTATTTGCCAAACGACGGTAATTTTCTTTAAACCTGCCAGTTACGGAGACTTCCGGGTAAGCTGATCTACAGCAGCTTTTGCTCCTTCGCACTTTTGTTATGGAGCGTCATCATCGTCCCGCGTTCTCATTGGTTTGCTGGCCTATGGCGGATTTCATGGCAGGATAAGCTGTGATCGAATCGCTCGCCCAAGAGGAAAAATGAGCTGCTGGCAGATCTCGATCACCGAAAATCGCATTGTATTTGATACAAAACTAACTAGACTTAACCAAATGGGGAAAGAAATCATAACTAAAACTATTTTCATAGTATTTAATTTTCTTCATAAAGAAATTTTTTATGAAAACTTTTATGAAAAGACAGTCCTACTGTCACTAGGCCTATCAGAGGATGTCAATCGATAGTCTGTGCGTTTGTTAAAAGTCATCAGTTTGCACAATTTCAACTTATTAATATTTTTATTTATTATACTGTAGCCTACTTATATTTATTAAAATTACATTTTATTTTTTTATTTATAATAGGCTGCTAATACTAATTCTTTTTTACTTATTTTTAATTATTAATTAAAAAAGTACTTCTGGTATACATTTAAATTGAGTGTTTCTTATTTGATGTGTCTGATTTAGATCTGTGTCCTAAACTGATGAAGGTGAAGTTTGTTGTTTGTGTGACACTAGCGGCACCTAGCAGACTTACAAAAAAGCGCTGCGCTGGTTTTGGTCCAATCGGGCGAAAAACCTAGGACTAGTTCGCAAAAGTAGGTTTTTCAGCTATTCATGAATAATTAATTAACGATTTGATTGACAGCATTGGTTCTTGAGGCAAAGTTGTTCAGCATGAGGAGATCTATCAAATGATATGCATATTGTGTGAATCTGTGAAACACCATGTGATTACTGAGGCATAAAACTCGTTAGTGCCAACTAGAGGCCGATTTCTTTCAAAATTCTTACAGACCTCTAGGACCATGAATCAAACATGCCCACCAAGTTTCATTCCGGTCAGCCTCAGTTAACCTTGTCTAATAGGTGCTTTTTTTATCATGACTAAAGATTGAGCCCATACACACGGGAACTGAGTTTGGTGCAAATATCTCATTTCTTTCAAACGGTTCAGGAGTTATGAGCCATTTCATACTTTTGAGGCCGATTGGGGCGAGCCTTGGTGACGCTGTAGGCGGTATGAGTTTCAGGTCTCTACGACTTAAGGTTTGGTCTGCCCAATCACTTTTAGGGGAGAATGCTGATCCTTTGGAAAATGTAACAATTACAATAGGGTTTCTACGGAGCCCTGCTCATGACACGCAAGAAAAAAAATTAAATTGTGTGCACGATTTACTATTTCGTTCCCTCGATTTACTTAATCGTGTGCACAATTTACTAATTCGTTCCCTCGATTCACTACATCATGTGCACGATTTACTAAAATTTAGCCTACTGTTTTTTTCCTGCATGTCCGGGGCTCCGTAAGTTTCAGCGCTACACGTTTGAATGCCTAAAAATAAAAAATAATGTTTGTTCGACAATTTTTCCTCTTCGCTGTTGTTACATATATACATATACAATATTAAAAATGCGGTGCTTCTGTGAGTGATAAAAAGCAGTTGCAAATGACAAACAAAATGCACACCGCCTACCCATCTTTGCATCAATAAAATGTGCAACACTTTATATTTTACTACCAAATTATATGTAATATAATAATTAATATAACTTACAGTCAAATGTTTTCCTTGACATCTTGTGATTTCGGGGCATGTGAGTTCCCGAACATAGTGCATGATGGGATACGCCTAGCCTCGAATAGTGCTCCGAAGCGGTATTCAAGATAGTGTGGGTTTAGTGTGTGTTAAGGGCACTACACTTGAGCATTTTTAAGACATGGGACAGTCTTGCGCACTTACTTCCTGTTGCATGCACGCGCTCTCAAGTGTTTTGTTTTTTTGTTTATTCATTTTTTTATTGTGTCTATGCTGGAGTGTATTTTGGTGTTTCCAATAAAACTGCTATGTAAAAGCTTTTTGTACTAAAATCATCTTGACTGCTGGTTTATTCCATACATGATATACCTGTAAGCTCATTACGTGGGCAAGGTTACAATCTGGCGTAGTCGGCAGGGTACCCAGCAGTCTCGATGTTTTATTTCTGTAAATTAAGTGTAAGTTTTATTTAATCAGTTTATGTAACAGATAACAATCGGTGCAAGAAGAGGACTAATTCCCTGTGAACCTGTGTTGGAGTAACATCTGAGACATTGAACTTTGTTTTTTTCTCTACCCAACATTTTTTCCTTCCCATTAACTGTCACTGTTTATAAAGGCCGATGACATGGAACAGCAACTATCTGCGTTAAGGGAACAGTTGGAGGCTCTTCAAGCCACTAATGAACGTTTACTGAGAGAACAGTCCACTCATCTACTGCCCGATGCTGCTCGGCCTAGTACCTCCACTGGCCATCAGGTGCCTTTTGAGAAGATTGTGTTTATTCCTAGAGAACGTATCAGTTCTATGGTAATGATGAGTCAAGTAGTGTAACTATTGAGGACTGGGTGGAGGAGGTACGAGCTTATATAGATGACAGAAATTGTACAATGACAGAAAAGATCCAATTTTTATTGGATGTATAGTGGCTGTAAATCTTATTTGAAGCTACAACAACAATTTTTTGGTAGTAAACAACAAGACGGTGAGACACTTTGTGAATATTCTCATGCACTTGTGTCTTTAATGGAACTGATTGTAAATACTAATGTCCCTAATCCTGATAGGGTTGTTCGAGACCTGTTTGTAGAGCATGTGAGGAGTGTCTCCTTGAGCCGTGAGTTGAAAAAATTAGTACAGCAGACTCCCACCATATCTTTGTGGCAAGTTTGGGAGGAAGTTATGCGATGGTCAGAAAAAAATGAAGTTGAAAATGGTCAAGCAAATTCAACTTCAGTATTTAGTCAGGTCAATATGGAATTGAGTGATTGTAATGCTGTAGCTGTTGATAGAAGAGATGTTGAATTGACAGAAATAAACAATATAAATAGCAACAGGTTCAGATAAGTGCTCTAACTCAAGGTTTTGAGTCTTTTAAAGCAAGATTTGAAGCTTCCCGCTGTAGTCCTCAGGTTGAGGTCGTAAATAGCCAGTCTGTGAATCAAACAGTTCCTGTTTAACGACAATGTCTAGGCTGTAATATACAAATATAACAGTTGTTTAAAATATTTGTGAGATTTATGACATTTATACTTCAAGTTTCATGCATAATAGAATTGAACACGTTAAATGTTTGTTTGTAAAGTGTCTATGGTGTGGGTTTGGAGAAAACACAGTCATGGTTTTGCTGGAGCTCAGCGAGTGGAACGGCGAACTGTGAGTTCCAGTCTCTGTCGAATACTGCACTCAGCTGCTGCTGGAATGTGTTTCCCGGCAATGCAGAAGGCAAAGCATCCTGGGAAACCACTAAACCCACTCCGGCAGTGGTGTTGAAGTAGTCAGCTGACCAATTAGATGTGCCTGAACACAAAAACAACAGCAGCAGGAATGCAAAAGCTTGGATTTTTAGTCTTCACTTTCAGTTCAGTTCAGTATCCGTGTCAGTTGTTTATATGAAATGTAGAAATGTATATATCAAAACTTATTTATATATATATATATAGTTACTGCTGATTAATCACGATTAATTGCATCTAACATAAAAGTTTGTAAATCTATAGTGTGTGTGTGTGTGTGTATATATATATATATATGCAATTAATCGTGATTAATCACCACTAACTATATATATATATATAAAGCACAGAAAATTATAGGAAATTTAAAAATGCCAATGCTAAAAAGAATCTCCTAATGGCTCATTTAGTATCAACATTTCATTAAATTGCTATTGACACATGAGTAAAACCCAAATAATAACTCACCTACATACGCCACTTTATCGGTCACCATATATTTATTGTGGTTGACTCTGGTATAGGGGATGTGCGACTGGTTTCCCGCTGGAATAATAAACAGCCTCTGTGCAATAAAAAGGATAAACAGCATTTAAAAACAGATTTTTATAGGTTATTTATAGGTTTATGTCAACTCACCACTGCGATGTTAATGTTGTTAGACGGGGAATGAAGAGCATCTAATGACCGGAGGAAGGGCCATACGGACGGGTCAGTTTCTCGGCCACAACTGACCAACAGACACACGGACACGTTCCTCTCGAAGGCTGAACGCTTGAGAGCGTCTTCAATGACCGGCCAGTATCTGCGTCACCAAACGTACAACAATATAAACACAAATGAAAGGAAACTAAAAGCATTAGAGCTGGATAAATTCAATGACTCACTCGTAAAGACTTCACTTGTTTCATTACTGGATGAATCTGCATTTTTGAATGAATCTCGTGAATGAATGATTCAATGACTCATAAAGACTTCACTTGTTTCATTACTGGATGAATCAGTGTTTTTGAATGAATCTTTTGAATGAATGATTCAATGACTCACTCATAAAGACTTCACTTGTTTCATTACTGGATGAATCAGCATTTTTGAACAAATGTGGGTGAATCAGCATTTTTGAATGAATCTCTTGAATGAATGATTCAATGACTCACTCGTAAAGACTTCACGTTTCATTACTGGATGAATCAGTGTTCTGAACAAATCTCTTGATTGAATAATTCAATGACTCACTCAAAGACTTCACTTGTTTCATTACTGGATGAATCAGTGTTTTTGAATTAATCTCTTGAATGAATGATTCAATGACTCACTCAAAGACTTCACTTGTTTCATTACTGGATGAATCAGTGTTTTTAAATGAATCTCTTGAATGAATGATTCAATGACTCACTCATAAAGACTTCACTTGCTTCATTAAGTCAAGTCATCTTCATTTATATAGCGCTTTTCACAATACATATTGTTTTAAAGCAGCTACACAGTGACAGGAAAATTCATTACTGCATGAATCAGTGTTTTTGAATTAATCTTTTGAATGAATGATTCAATGACTCACTCATTAAGTCTTTACTTGTTTCATTACTGGATGAATCAGCATTTTTGAATGAATCTCTTGAATGAATGATTCAATGACTCACTCATTAAGACTTGTTTCATTACTGGATGAATCAGTGTTTTTGAACAAATCTCTTGAATTAATGATTCAATGACTCACTCATAAAAACTTTACTAGTTTCATTACTGGATGAATCAGCTTTTTTGAACAAATCCCTTGAATGAATCATTCAATGACTCACTTTTAAAGACTACACTTGCTTCATTACTGGATGAATCAGCTTTTCTGAACGAATCTCTTGAATGAATGATTCAATGACGTACATTTTTTAACAGTCACTGATGAAACAATGTCATTAAAGCAAACCTTTACTTGAAGCACCAAGTTGCTTTCTCACTTGATTATTGTAAGACAGAAATAATGATACTATGTGGCTGAAAAGACTGTTTGTGAAGCTGTTTTCATGACAACGGCTCTCTCTGGATCAGAACGCAGATCTGAATGTTCGCTGTGAAAGCTTTAACATACAGAGCCGAATCGTTCTCATTTAGGAATAAGATCGCGTAGGTGTTTGAATTGAGATTGTGACTTGACTAGACTAGTGACTCCAGAAAGAGAAAACTCATTCACCCGTGATGATGAAAGTACTTAGAAGCGGGATAATACTCCATGACCGACACATGTATGAAGTCTTGCGCTCCTCTGATGGCCGACAGGATGGCGTCAAGGTCTCGGGTGCGAGAGTCCGGACAGAACGCAGGCGGAGAGGCCTGAGGAAGACGAGAGATGAAGCTTGTTTTACAAAGAAGTCTCTTCTGCTCACCAGCGATAGAAATATACAGAGCTACTGCTAAAACACAAGTTCAAACACAAAGTTCTAAAATGGCTGCCGCTTGTTTCTCTGGCGCATTAGGTTTATAGGCATCTCTAAAATAAATACTGTAAATGAATTTGTTCTTGTGATCCATGACGATATAAGCGAGTGAAATCACCGTGATGTAAACTTGACTGGCTACACCGCTGAGGTTGAGCAGCAGCGGATGCTCCTCGTTGATGAAGGTGTCGTAGGTGGACGGCCACGGATCTGGGATGGACGTGTTGGACCGACCCATGACCCAGTACGACTGGAAGATCTTGTGCAGGTCAGCAGCCAATCCGCTGGAGTTATAGATCACCACGCCGAGCTCTTTGACCTGGAGAGGTTTATCAGACACACACGTCTGAGAAACCATCACAACCTTCAAGAAGCAGCTGAAAACAAACCTCTTTCACCAGCACTTAAAGTCACCTTGAAATCATATTGCAGCATTTATTATAACTGATTTACAGGTGCACATCATTATTGTTTTAAATTCATCTTGAATCAGAATATCTTCTCCTCCCTCTTGCAGCATCTCTTCTCTTCTCTGATGACGAGGGCGGGGCAACCTGTCACTCACATGAGATCCACCAATAGCAAACTACCACCATCCAATTAATTCCCCACAGACAAAATCAAGCCCCGCCCTACATTTGTTCTTGTTTGAGAAGCCGGTGTCATGAAAAATCGAGTCCCCCCCATGAATCGGGTCTCCTTTAGGACCCAGGCGGTAATGCCTGATCAAAAGTTGTTATTGTGATATCTTGACTAATTATAACCTATTTAACTATTTTAATTATGATGTTAATTACATTAAGTGCACAAACAACATGCTTAAAATATAAAATAAATGCATATGTATTACTTAATAAAACAAATTGCTTAAACACAACCAAGCTTAAATTTATTTTTTATATTATTATTATTATACATTTTTAATAAATTAATTGAAACATGTAATTGGGAACTACACTGAACAAAATTATAAACGCAACACTTTTTTTTGCCCTCATTTTTCATGAGCTGAACTCAAAGATCTAAGACTTTTTCTATGTACACAAAAGGCCTATTTCTTTCAAATATTGTTCACAAATCTTTCTAAATCTGTGTTAGTGAGCACTTCTCCTTTGCCGAGATAATCCATCTGTGGCATATCAAGATGCTGTCTCATAAACATGGCAGTGTATATTGTGAATACTGTTGGCTATGAAACTAATTGTTTAAGCTTCTCTCTTGTAAATCACTTTGGATAAAAGCGTGTTAAACGCACGAATGCAAACGTTGGTTCAGACCTGTGTTAAAGCTCTCCAGTCCATGTTGGCGCTGCCGATGTAAATGTGTTTCCCGTCCACAATCCAGAATTTAGTGTGAAGAATTCCTTTAGTCAAGCGGCCGAAGTTCACTCGCCGGATCTGTATTCCTACATGAAGACGCACACAGTCAGGACTGAAGGAAAATGTCTTTTGATCGATTTCAAGAGAATTTTTCATTGTTAGTTCATGTTAACTAATTAAACTTTATTGTAAAGCATTACCATAAAAATTAAAAGTTAAAGTAAAAATAATGCATGTCAGTATATGGAAAGAAACAAGTTTGAAGTTTGTCAAATCAAAAATACGGCTGCATAATTCCTGACCATTTTCTTTCAGGACATGTAAGTCTGTTGAATTGTGAGCCACGGTGGGGATGCTGGTCACCACTCGCACGGACACGTTTCTAGACGGTAACGCTCTGAACTCTTCTAAAATGTCTCTGCCCTGAGACACAAAAATGACATGTTAATCAAAAGGTTCAAAAACACCAATGTTTCCACAGGCAAACATGACTTTCTAACAGTGTTGAGTGTGAATGAATCTTACAGCTCTGTCAGTGGTGGAGTTCACGTTGATGTCTTCGGCCGTGAGAGACCAGTAGAAAGACGCCACGTCGATTTGTTTGGTGGCCAAAGACAGAAGATGCTTCCAGGCTTCATACAGGCTTTTCCCAGTGGAGGCGTTTCTCCCGTAATCCATACAGAGAGGAAAACTCTCAACAAGAACAATGCTGGGAGAAAATGAAGAAACAGGCACATCAACTTATTATTATTCAACTTACAATTAAAACTTAAACTAAATCTAAAACTAAAATCGTGAAAAATAGTTGAAAAATTATTATTAGGGTTATTTTATTTTATTATTATTTACTTTATTTATTTTTAGGGTTATTATTAACTAGATCTAAAACCATAAAACATTTTTGTTACTTGAAGTAAAGTAAATGTTAACTGAAATAAAATATTAAAAAAAACTTTGTTTTATTTCAGCCATTTGCCAAAGCAACATTTCTCATTTTCAGTTAAAGTACTAAAATACATAAAACTGAATAAAATAAAACTATAATAAATCTTAATAAAAACTAAATAGACAAAATAATAATAAAAACTCACAAAACACACAAAAAGTTAATAAAACTTTAACTACAATTTAAATGAAAATGGCAAAGCAACTACATTTGATTTGGCATCAACTGAACTATTTTTATACTTAGGAAAGCTAATCACATATAAATAAATCTAACTGTAAATAATTTGTTTAAATGATTTCCGCCATGATATCACGATATTTCATTTGTCCACTGATATCAGTCACAAAGATAAACAGTGTGATGATGATAAATTGTGGTTGTATGAGGGGATTTAACTTGGGAAATTCTTACAAGTAAGTTTATTTTTTAAGAAAATGAAATTGAATCTAAAGGTCATCCCATGTAGTCAGCAAAATCAAAAAGACAAAGAGACGTTCGTCTATTAAACTCTTGAGTCTGAAACTCCAGAAGTGCCGAAGGTGGCAGGAAGTGAAAATATGAAAACAGGAAGTTGACGCACCTGGTCTGCTCATTCGGGATGGTATTATTACAGCATGTCGGAGTGTGATGGGGACTCAAAGCCTCGTTGATTTGATCTTCGTTCTTTAATTTCTCTATTACCACTATGGCCAATAAAACCCCTAAAACGATCAAACCTCCAGTGGCCAACAGGGCAGATAATGAGCACTTTGATTTCTGCAAACAGAAAAACATCACCACCCATTTTAGATATAAAACATCAGACCTGTATATGAGATGAAATACTCTTTAAAAGGATGTAGAACTCAGAAACTCTTGTTATTAGCGACACTGGTGGCCGTAATGTGAACTGCAGCCATAAACTGTATGTAAACGTACAAGAGACTAAACGTGATTAAAAGCCGATATACTCACGACGAACTTCTTTTTCATTCTTCACTTAGAAGTAAAAAGAAGTTGGAAATACCTTTGCAGCGATGTACTTTTAACGAACATCCCGAGCTAAGAGCGACGGTTAGATGAATATTGAAATATGTGCCTCGCTTACATCTCGATAACAAAGTAAACATTAAACAAAAATTAGAAATAAAAATAAAAAGAGAAATAAAAAGAGAGGCTCTCGGGAGCGCGCCTAACTGTCACATCCTTTTGATTTTCCCGGCAAATACGTCCCGACACCTTCACGTAAAAATCAGGCTTAAATAGACAACCTTGGAAGTCGAGAAAGGTCTCGTTTTTTAAGTTTCGTTACAAGCCGTTCACACATTGACAATAAAAGTTGAGTAATACATTAAAACTCTTACATATAGCCTGTTTAGAGCATTAAACTCACCCTGGTATTGGACACATAATTGTCATGTAAGCTCTTATATGGAGAAGTCAGTTCTTGAACATCTCGTAAGCGTGTAGATCTAAAAGCAGAATATGGAGAAGCTGATTGACATTGCACAAGCATACAGCTGAAACGTGTTTATATTTCTATAATAAATCGACACAAACAAAGAATACGTGATAAAGTGCAGTGAACTTACGCAGTAGGCATGTTGAAGCAGGTGTTGAGTGTTTTCTTGTGTGACGCATAAAGGGAAATATTCTCAAATAGTCATTAGTTCCTCATTCACTTTTCATTTCTGTTTTTTTTTTTTTTTTTTAATGTCACATTATTACATTATGTAATGTTCGAAAAGGCTTTCAAACACCTATAGGTCACATCTTAAATTTAATTAACTGACAAACATGTTTTCTGAAAAAGATACAGGGAATGATTACAATTATATACACACACATGCTGCACAATCCGTTTTAATATATGAATTTTTATGAAATTTGAAAACAATTGGTAAAATTGCATAAAGAGAATCACAATTGTATGATTATAAGCTTGGATCTTCTGTGAGTTCAATGCACAGATTTTAAGACAGCATTTATTAACAAACTACACTGAAAAATATTTGGTATAGGATTAACTTTGAAACAGTTTTCACTCAGAAATTGCTAATAAATTTCACAAATAATTACAAAGAAACGGCAAGTGACATTGAATGTACATGCAATTTTTTAATTTTTTTTACAGTGGAAGTAAATGGTTACATGTAAAACATTAATGTTTATAAAGTCTTGTTTTGCACATCGGCATCAAAGAAAAGCTAAATATATCAGAGAAATAGGAACTGAAATTCTCAGCACTCAGACATGTTAATATATTAAAATATACTGTATGCATGCTGAATAATATTTCATACCTCAGCCAGTGCACTTGTGTTTGTCCGAACACACGTCAGACAGGCATTAAAGACCGTGAAAGTGATTCAGAAGCTCCGGACTGATGTGAGTCAGGACTTCACTTTCATTTCGGCAGAAACACGACTGTGACCAGAGCTTCAATTACACTGCATTTATAATGAAACACTCATATTTAAAAATATGATATTAATCATATATAATAAATTGTTACTACTGTAAATCTATATTAAATAATGCTACTTTTATTTAATTATTTTATTTATTTAATCTATATTAAATACTGCTCTTTTTTTAATGCTCTTTTTCCACAACTATTCATATCTGTCAGGGTGTTTTCTCATTACGTCTCTGCATTTCTCTCATCTTACTAGATGAATTTGGTATCATCTAGGGTTGCAAAAAGGTCATGTTTATATTTAGATTACAGTATAAAACTTGTATTTGTCTTTACTGCAACACCTAAAAATGCTGCGGTAAAGACATGTTGTGGAAATGACATTTTTGCTAATATTGCTGATAACTGGCAGCTAGCAAGGTTTGATACATGAGTTATGACTTTTAGCAGCACTTATACATGTATTCAACAGTAATATAAGTTCATTTTTAAAATGTAGTTCAAAATACACAATTACTAAGCTGAATATAAGGACACATAATAAATACTTAAGAAGAAAAGATGATCTTTATTTTAGTTTTCTGGATCTTGTGAATGACCTTATGGGGGTGACCCAATCTGTAGGCCATGTGCTCACATGCTAATTTATGTTTCCACAGAAACTAGATTTGTTTGGCTTTGAACAAATGTCATATTAAGAGTCTTTTCTCAGTGTTCCGGTAAGGACTCAAAAGTGTGGGACAGGTGTATTTAGATGGAAAAAATCATCTAAATGATTAGTAAACAAAAGAACTTTAAGATGGTGTAAAGTAACATTTATATGAAACTAATTCATTTGAAATAATGTCATATTGTAAAAGAATTAGCTAATTTTACACATCTCAACATTGAAACCACAGGTGTGGGACATAAGCAAAAATGGTGTTTGGACCTATAAATGCTTCATAATTTTTCATTAAATCATATTATTCATTCATTATTTTTTAAGTCAAGGTGTGTAATGACACTTTGTTTATATTTATAAAGATGTAGTTGAAAAATTTTAACATAAACCTTAAATTTCACTACTGGGACTTAAAAGTGCCCGTATAGTTGCAGAACCACCCATATATTTTTTTCCGCAATCATACCGATGAGAGTAGTGAAAAGCACATTTTTACGGTGGCCGAGAGAGATCAACGCGCTGCAAATGAAGAAAACACATGCAAATAGAAAAAACACCTGCACATAAAGAAAACATCTTCATCAGTTTGACAACACATGCGCTGCAAAAGTCCACGACACGTGCAAATAGATAGGTGTTGGATATCAGATGTTAAATATCCAAAGTTCGTCAGAGTTGTAGAAACTTGGTGGTGTGTCTGATTAAAACAATGGAAAAAAAACCCAGTCCTTTGCAGTCTTTAATTTATTGAGTTCAGGATGCTTAAGTCTTGAATACTTAAAATGACCCAAAGCACATGGAGCAAATTCACATGATGTAAATGAACAGATGTTAAAAGGAAGGACAGGATTAACAAGATGGGATTAATAGGACGAACAGGATGGTCTTTAGTTACTAGAAACCATACAAAAAAAAAAAAAATAAATCCGGCTCATACAAACAATTCATCAATAAACATTAACAATGACTTCCGGCATGGCGCAGACGCGATCGGCAGCATAAGTTAAAGGCTCCCAGATGGTCTTACTCCCGAAATAAATACTGGTTATCCAGATAGGAAAAGTTGCCATTTATAGCATGAGAGGGGGAAACAGGAGAATGACAAAAGGAAAATCGCAACAAAACCCGAAGATAGACGATAAATCCTCGATTGAAAGTGGAGATACTGAGATCGGTGCTAGCAAGCAAGCCGACCACGAGGGTATGGACGCTATCCAGGCTAACATTATTGCCGAGATAAAGGCGGTCCGTTTGGACTTGAAAAAGAATTTATCGAAACAATGGGGCCACTAAAGAAAGAACTGGTGGACTTCAGGGAAGATGTTAGCCAGAAGCTAAGTGCTATCGTTCGGATTTAAAAGAGATAACCGACAGAGTCGAGGAGACGGAGCAGAGAGTGGCTGACATGGAGGAGCAGGGTGCAGAAAACAGTGAGTTGCTCTCCCACACTTTGGAGCTTCAAGACAAATTACAAGCTCGGCTGACAGACTTGGAGTCACGTTCACGCAGAAACAACATACGTATCCATGGAATTCCAGAAGGGGCCGAGGGAGATAATGCACAGGAGTTCTTAGAGACATTCATTAAAGCGGAGCTGTCCCTCCCGATGTCACCCTCGCTATACAACGCTGTCACCGATCCCTTGAGCCAAACCACCGCAAGGTGCTAACCCGAGGTCTATGGTTGTCTATTTCCTGGAGTATAAAACCAAAGAGCTGGTGCTCCGCACCGCCTGGAAAAGAATAACATCCAATGCGATGGAAGAAGAGTGTTCTTGAGCAAGACTATCCAACTGAAATAGTTATGAAAAGAAAGGCTTACTCCACCATCAGAAAGGCGCTTAAAGAACAGGGGCTCCGTTTTCAGACTCTTCATCCAGCAAAACTTAGAGTGTTTCTTGACACGGTGCAGTTATCTACAACAGCGCGTCAGAGGCGATGGATGACCTGAAGAAAAGAGGATTGATGCCGAACGGCGGGGCCGGGACCCTGGCGGAAGACCGTGCTACACCCGCGACAAGACGGAGACAACCTTCCTGGGAAACGGCAGGTGGTACATCACGTCGTCACCGGGAGGCACGTATGAAACACATCCAGGAAAAACTAAAGGGATTTCGACGAAATTAAGGCGCCATGAGTAACTGAGTAATTTTTGAAAAGACCGCCCGGTAAGAGTGTAGCCTATCATATGTCTCCATCGGTCCGTATTTCCAGGAGGTAATATGAGACCAGGCGAACTTTCCTATTCATGTAAGTTTGAGAAACTGAAATTGACCACATCTGGGAATTTATGCCTGTTTTTTCTATGTGGACAGCTCTGATTTTATGTAGTCAGAGATTTTGGTCCATGCTTAGAGGGGCCCCTTCCAGATGTAGGGCTTCCCCTCTAGGTTTGAAAGTGGAATTCATACTTCAGAGATGGAAGTCATTAATGTTAAGCATTTGTGTTTATGTGTTAAGTTTCATTTTGTTTCACAGACAGAAGTTCATTTGTTCAGGCCTTCTAGGGATGCTTAAACGTCTTGGTAAACATTTTTACTTTCATATTGACTGAAATGCCTCATCAAAAATACAGAATAATCACACTTAATGTAAACGGATTACATAATCCTATAAAAAGAAGTAAAGTAATTACCAAAATGAAAAGGGAAAAGCAAGACATAATTTTTTGGCAAGAAACACATCTTTCGAATATTGAACATGAAAAGTTGTGGAAAATTTCAAAAATTCATATTACTGCGAGGGGGGTAGCTATACTAATTTCAAATAATGTAAATTTCCAGTTCTCCTCACAAATTACTGACAAAGAAGGGCGATACTTAATGGTCAAAGGCTTTATCGACCACAAAGAAGTTACATTAATGAATGTCTATAGACCCCCAGGACATGATAAACAGCTGATCAAGAAAGTTTTTAATATGATCTCTACGGAAACATCAGGTGTATTGATTTGTGGGGGGGACTGGAACATCCAGCTACAGCCATCCCTGGACTCCTCAAATAGAACAAAAATATAAGACCTGAAGCGCTATATGTAAAAAAATGCTTAAAGAAATTGAAATGATAGACATATGGAGGAACTACACCCATATGATAAACAATTTACTTTTTCTCCCACCCTCACTCCACATACTCAAGAATTGACTATTTTTTTATGCTAAATTTAGATAGACATAGGATTATAAATTGTGATATAGGGTAAGAGACATTTCTGACCATGCAGGGGTGTACTTAACATTACATTTAGACAACAAACCTAAAGAGACTTTGTGGAGACTTAACACTAGTCTTCTGAATGATCCTCAGTGTCAAAAATATATAAAGACAGAATTTAAAGATTATATGACCCATAATGATAATGGAACAGTGTCTCCTAGCACATTATGGGATGCTGCAAAAGCTGTTATTAGAGGTAAACTCATGATGTGGTCGGCCCAGAAGAAAAAGGAAAAAGAGAGACAAATTAAAGACCTGATTGGAAAATTAAAATCACTAGAAAGTAAACATATGGAGTATAATGACACCAGTATTCTAAATGACATAATGGAGACTAAACGAGACCTTAAACAACCTATATGAAAATCAAGTAGAGAAGAAGGCTAAACTAATTAAACAAAATTTCTATGAAAATGGCCCTAAATCTAAAAACTACTTGCATGGAGAATACGGAAACAGCAGGCTGAGAGATTTATACATAAAGTGAGGGACCCCAGGACTAATGAGATGTATCATAATTTGGAAGACATACAAAATGCCTTTGAAACGTACTACACAAAATTATATGCTCAGCCTCGAACAACTGAGTCAGCTGTAATATCATCCTTTCTAACATCTTTGGACTTACCATCTATAGGGACAGAGCAAAACAAAATAATAACTCAGGAGATAACAGATGATGAGATAAACAAGGCAATATCAAGATTAAAAACAAATAAAATGCCAGGTGTAGACGGGTACCCATCAGAATGGTATAAAACCATCAGGGAAACAATAACACCAATGCTAAAGGATTGTTTTAACTATGTTCTGGGAGGTGGCGAAACCCCGGTGTCCTGGAGACAAGCAGTAATCTCAGTGATTCCTAAAGTGGGTAAAAACAAAACAGACTGCAGCTCCTATAGACCTATATCAGTTTTAAACATAGATTATAGATTATATGCATCAATACTTGCAAAGCGACTGGAAAACATAATCCCGGATTTAATAGACACAGACCAGACAGGCTTTGTAAAAAACAGGCAAACCCAGGACAATGTGAGACGGGCTCTCCACCTCATTGACCATATGAGAAACAGTGATATGGAATCTGTAGTTATAAGTCTTGATGCCAAAAAGGCTTTTGACTCTGTCCGATGGGAATATTTATATTTGGCCCTTAGCCGTTTTGGTTTTAATGACCAGGTAATTAGATGTTTGAATTCCTATACTCCTCTCCTACGGCTAGAATTAAAATAAATGGGGACTTATCCAAAACAATATTCCTTGAAAGGGGATGTCGACAGGGATGCCCCCTCAGTCCCACTCTTTTCGCCCTCTTCATAGAGCCTCTGGCACAGGCAATTAGAGAAGACAACGATATAACGGGGGTAGTAATAGGAGACACACAACATAAGATATGTGCATATGCAGATGACATACTCGTGACACTTACCAGTCCCAATGCAAGTTTGCCTAAATTATTATCTCTTCTTAAAGAATTTGGTTCATATTCGGCTATAAACTAAACCTGCATAAAACTCAAACGCTTACTTTCAACTATGAACCACAAGAAAATATTTATAAAATCTGTCAATTTAAATGGAAAAGTAATACAATTAAATATTTAGGGGTACAAATACCTAAAGAGGTCTCGGTCATTTATGACCACAATTACATTCCTATAACAGCTGATATTAAAGCAGACTTAAACCGTTGGTCATTATTACCAATGAATATGTACAACAGAATAGACGCTATAAAGATGAGTATACTACCCAGGCTGCTTTTTCTTTTCAATCCTTGCCTGTTGAAGTGCCTCCCAAGCAATTCAGTGATTGGAATAGAACTATCTCATCTTTTATTTGGGGAAAACAAAAACCAAGGATTAGATTTCAAACATTACAACTCCCTAAGGACAAAGGTGGTATGGCTCTACCGTGCTTGGAGGATTATTATAGAGCAGCACAGTTACGTTCTCTGGTCTGTTGGTGTGACCCTGTGTGTGATGCAAAATGGAAGGACCTAGAGCAAAGTCAAATAAGCATACCTCTCCAATCTATATTGGGTGAAAAAACTCTCCTGAAAAAGCATCTGAAAAATTAAGTAATTGGATGGCAGTCCCTCTTAACATCTGGCACAAATTACTTAAAAATAAGGAATTTGAAAGAAATGTACGAATATTACGTTGGGTGAAATATGATACAGAATTTGCACCAGCTGGACTGGACGGTGGATTCAAACACTGGACTAATTCAGGTATCACTGCACTGTATAATATCCTCCACTGACGGTTTGGATACTTTTAAAAACTCATGAATACATATAATTTAGGGAAGGAAGATTTTTCAGATACCTTCAACTGAGACATCACTTTGATAAACATATTAAAACTACTGGAGAGAAGGGAAAAGACCTGATTAGAGTATTCATTGATGCATATAAGGGTAATACTAACAGAAAATTGATTTCCAGGTTATATTCATGTCTACAGTTAGACAGGGACTTTCAACAATGTATGTAAAAAGAGGTGGGAGAAAGAAGCTAACATAAAGATAAGCGAGGATGACTGGTTGAATATATGCAGGACACAATCTACCACTTCTAGCTCAGGTTTGTGGAGGAATTCACCTGGAAAAACACTTTAAGATTCTTTATAACCCCTAATATAAAAAGACACAGAGTAACAATCCTGAACATGGTCAGTGTTGGAGAATGTGTGGTAATATGTCTGCTGGTCACTTCCATATCTTTTGGGAATGCCCTATTATTTCTTTGTATTGGATAGAGGTGGTGAAGGTAATTAGGTCAATATTCGGCTCCGAGCTCGAGTTTAATTTCAGTGTTATATATTTAGGAAATCTACCAACAGGGCTGAGAAAGACAGATAGATATTTGTTACAAATACTTTCAGCTGCTAGCAAGAAAGCAATAACTAGGAAATGGCTAAGTCAAGATTCCCCGACAATTGATGAATGGATAGAAATAGTTAAGGAAATTTATGTTATGGAACATTTGACTTTCTCTCTGAGACATGCCCGAAAGAAATGTGAAGCATACTGGGAAAAATGGATATCTTATCTGAATACAAATTGAGATGTATATGCCTTTATTTATTTATTTTCATTTATTTATTTATTTTTTCCCTTTTCTTTTCTTTTCCTTTTCTGTTTTACATGATGTTGAGCACTTCTGTTAATCTATGATGATTTTGCCTGATGTCCCTTGGTCTGTCTGTCTGGTTTTCTTTTCTTTTTCTTGTCAAAAAGGAATAAAAATAAAGTTTAAAAAAATAAACATTAACAATATATATTCAATTCAAGATAATTATTAAACCCAATCCAAATAATTCAAATAACCATACAATTGACAAAAACAAACTTAACGCATCCTAAGGAAAGGACTCAAAGGACATGGTTGGGTGTCCATTCAAACACCCACACCTCACCAATACAGAAAGAAAATGAAGGAAAGAAATGGACAGACAAACTAAAGGACAGAAATGGTAGTTATTGCATTAAAGAGAGTGAGGGGTATTACATTAAAGTGTTCTTTATTTAACCAAAACACCAAAGGACAACAAAACTTAACACTTTTATAGTGGTTCCAAAAAAGTTAAATATTTGAACAATTCTGAGACAGAAACTGACCATGTGCACATGTCATGTGCTTCAGTAACATGACCTTGAATGGGGTCCTTCAAATAATTAAATTTGTCTGTGGAATCGCCTGATTTAATATCAGGATATGGCGTCACACCAGAAGACATAGTTTTCAGTGACAAAATGTATCAGGATCATACGCTTTTAGAAACATATGGAGGAAAAAAAGGATTGCCATTCACTAACATAGACACTTGTAAAATTATGCCTGAGGTATTTATTAACATTTTTATGCTTTTCCTTTTAATTTATAAAAGCTGTAATTTATTGAACCATGTTTGAGACAGTCACAGACTCTCACCATAGGACAATTTTGAGATTTAGCTCAAAAATGTAAAAAAAAAATTTTTGACAACAGGTCCATGTAAAACAAAGACATGTTTAACCATTTACTGCATTTTAAATTGACAATACTAATAATATTCATTTTGTCATGTGTGACAGTAAAAAAAATGCCATGTCACGTCAGACCTGGAGAACACGGACACGAGTGACACAGCCTTTACTGTGTTTATGAAGTACGCTTACTAGGCGAACGTACCGATCTGCTCATCAGGGCAAATCACAGTGAATTCAAAGCACACAAAATCATATGTGGCTGCAGCCCTTTAGGTGAGGAGAAACAGTACAGTTGAAACTGTCAAATATTTAAATGCATGAAAATCATTGTTGCCAGAACAAAGAATTTAACTACAGTATCTAGAAAAAACCTTTCTTGAAATATAATTCTTAATTTTCATTGAAGTTGCAATGAATCAAGTCTGCAGCATTTCTAATTATATGAAACTAATCTGTTATAGTCTGTCAGAATTTCCATTTATTAAAGCAGCACATGTTTCACCACATGAGTAAATTTGGCTAAAATTGAAATGTTATTTTTCCATCGTGTGTAACATTATTAATGCTCATTAATGCCTGTATTTCTTTGTCAGATTTGTTCTCAGGGCTCTTTTATCCAACAACTGGAGCAGCACAGCAAAACTTCCAGGAATCTCCTCGGACAGCATGTCCATCATCATTCAGCATGCACACAAAAGACCTGTGCTCATCACTGAAGACAACGTGCAGGAGCTCTTGGTGGCGGCCGATCAGTTGTTAGTGTCACGTCTGGTAGAGGCCTGCTGTCAGTTCCTGGAGTCATATTTATGCCCAGAAAACTGCATTGGCGTCTTCAAGTTTACAAAGGACTTTTACAGCTGCTCAAATCTCTGCCATAAAAGCAAAGCTCTACATCCTGCAGCACTTTGAGGAGGTTCTGCATGTGTCCGAGGAGTTCCTGGAGCTCTCGCTGGAGCAGCTTGAGCAGATCATCGTTCAGGATGAGCTAAACGTCAAACAGAAGCCGTCCTCTGCTGGATTGATCACGATTCTCAAAACAGAAGGAAACACATGGCTGTGCTTCTGCCAAAGGCAAAATTGATTTTTGATTTTTGTCTCATTTTCCATTACAAATATCTAAAAACTGTTAAATCAAGATACATTTTCTGCTGTAAATTTAATTTTAGTTAAAATTAATTTTAATTTTAAATTTAATTTTAGTTAATTTTTTTTAGTAATTGTGTTGTGGTTTTATAATTTATTACTTTTTTTGTTTAAATGTGTCTATAATTTGTATTTAATTTGATTTCAGTTATTTATTTTAGTATACATCACTAGCTTGACAACTAGTTAAAGTTTTTTATACTTTTTTTTTCAGTTGAAGTTTATTTTAATCTTATTTTAGTGTTTTATTTTAACTATAATAGCCCTGCCATGGGTTAAGAAAAATAAACTTAAAGGATTAGTTCACTTTTAAATGAAAATTAGCCCAAGCTTTACTCAACCTTTAAGCCATCCTAGGTGTATATGACTTTCTTCTTTCTGATGAACACAATCGAAGATATATTAATAAATATCCTGACGCTTTACGATGGCAGTGAACGGGATCAACGAGTATGAGCTGAAGAAAGTTCATCCATCCATCATAAACGTACTCTACACGGCTCCGGTGCTTAATAAAGGCCTTCTGAAGCGAAACAATGTGTTTGTGTAAGAAAAATATCCATATTTAACAAGTTATGAAGTAAAATATCTAGCTTCCGCCAGACCGCCTTCCATATTCAAGTTATGAAGAAAGTGTAAAACTCTTCCAGTTCAAAGCGCTTTTGTTACATCATACTCGTTGATCCCGCTCACTGCCAAAATAAAGCTCGGATGGGTCAGGATATTTATTAATATCTCAGATTGTAGGTCAACAATACATGAAACAAGGCTTTATTCAAACTTAATGTTCTAATAATCATGTATTTACAGGCAGTGAACAGTCTTTACCGTCCATCATGTCCCTCACTGCTGCTCTTCTCAATGGGGACATCGTTGATCCAGAGGATGATGAAGACCATGATGATGGACCCCTGAACCCCTCAACATTGAAGCAATCTGGAATAGACAATCTGGCTGCCGCTGTGTCTGCTCCAAACATTCATGTGCTCTCCATCAGCATGACTACCTGTAAAACATTTAAACAGATTAAAACATTTTACAATTCATGTCAGAATTCTGTTTCCTGCCATATTTCAATTCATATTTTTACATGCTAATTTTTGTTGTAGCTTTATTACTTTTGTGGTGTGGTGGGGTAAACCGGTAAGCAGCTGGTGAGCAGAAGGTTGCTGGTTTGATCTCTGCAGCCGTCACCACTGGTGTGTCCGTGAGCAAGACACTTTACTCCAGGTTGCTCCACGGGAATCGTCCCTATAATTAATGCACTGTAAGTCACTTTGGATAAAAGCATCTGCCAAATGCATAAATGTAAATGTGATTTTGTAAATCCTTTTTTGTTAGTGTCTCTGGCACAAACGCTCAATAAAGTAGTTTATTTCTTAAAGTTTACTTTTTCAAGGTACTACTATAATATAAATGCTTACATACACTTCATACAATTTCTATTTGGGGGCATAAATTCACCCAAACATATAAATTCAGTCATTATTTACTCGCCTTCACGCTGTTCAATCCCTGTGGGTTTGTTTGTGTTTTTTTTTGTTTTGAACACAAAGGGTGATTTTGGTCAAGTTTGTCCTGCTGGTTTCTTTTTCCCCCACAAATGCCGCCGTCACCTTGCATCAAAATTGAAATGAGCTCATTTTGTGCATAAAATTGTAAAATTTCTCAGTTTAAACATTTATGTTATCTATGTTTTATTAGTTTTCATTTTATTCAAATTTAAAAAACGTCCCAACTTTTCCAGAATTCGGGTTGTATACAGTATTTCAGATCTAGTGGAGTAATATTAGTAAATTATAATGATCTTATAGAACATGATGCATTGTGTCTGTTATCCCATAATTCCCACTTTTGGACTCAGCGGCTGTTTTTTTTGTTTACATAGTCTTGTTTTAATGGACATTAATATAAGATAATACAAAAACAGTTTGCTGTCAAGCTGTTATATATTTATCCAACATTCCCAATTTTTCCGATGCATGTCATTAATTTAATTTTTCAGTGAACTGCCGAGTCGCTTTCACCCCAAAATGGCGGAAGCTGGGCACTGGTGTTGCAATGGAACGTTCTATTGGCTTTCACTTCTTGTCAGTCTAAGTTCTTTGAAAGCAGGTAAGTAGGCATATTTGGACACACTTTAAGTAGACGCACATTCGAATCTCGCGAGAATGAGTACGTCACCCAGGTAATTCTCGCCTACTCTTTTATGAATACTAAGGATTCAGACATACTTATTTGCTCACCTACTATATAGTAGAGAAGTAGGAAGTTTCGGACGCAGCCTTATTTCATTACTGGATGAATCAGCGTTATTCCCCACAGACAAAATCAAGCCCCGCCCTACATTTGTTCTTGTTTGAGAAGCCGGTGTCATGGGAAATCGAGTCCTTATTTGATCCGTTATTGTGATTTATGAGTGAAGCTTATCAAGAGAACGAGCAGAGAGCTCCTCCCTCACGCGCACACTCTCTCTGTCTCTTCAAACTAAGCACTGTCTTTGCTCTCTCTCGCACATATTAATCTAAAACAACTGGCACAATGTTAAAAGTTCGGAAGACTGAATCCATGTTTCACGTGATGCATTTGCAGATTTTTTTCCTGAATTACCGCCGAGTGTGAATCGTGCTCAAAAGAACGTCACCTCATCTTCTCTGACAGGCGTTCAGCACGTGCAGCTGACATAAACCACACGTTCAGTAAACGAAAAAAAAAAATTCTATCCAGTGATGAAGTGTTTTCTGTGTTGACAAATCTTTGTCGATGTCCTAACAGCTGGGATTCGCACACTCGCGACCTTGTGACTCATTTGAACCGATTCATTTTAATGAATAGTTAAAACAACTGATCAGGGTAGCGTTTCCCAAAAGCAAAGTAAGCCATAGTCACCAATGGAGCTACGATCAACTTAGGCTTACGATGCTTTTGGGAAACGCTACCCTGTCCAACACTGAACTCACGAGACGTCACTGTCTGAATCGATAACAAATCGATAGCAAGTGTGCTTACCCCTTTTAGCAAGAGTGGTTAGATTTAGCCTTAATAATCCACAGCATTTTCAGGTTATTTATATGACAATGTGTAGTAAATTAGGCCTATCTATAAAATCAGTTTAGACTGAAGTGAGGTGAAATCAGAACAAAGCAAGGTGAATTCAATTTTATATGGTAGAAAATTAGACTATTAGTTCAAATAAACTTTTTAATATTGATTATTAAGTATTATTAATATATGTACCAAAATAATTATCAGGTCTAGCAAAGAAGCATCTTTTCTTACAAAGCTTTTTTTGCAAAGAGGGCAAGAAAGGATTACAGTGAGAGTGGGAGGTAATTTATTGTCAGTATTGGGCTCACAGATCACGTGGGCAGGGTACTTTTTACTGTTTGTGCCGATGATCATGTCTGTCAGTCACCACCAAAGACCATTTTTGACCCAGGAAAAACCCTGGTGTTAAACGCGCGAATGCTAATGAATCAACTTATCATTATTCAACTTACAATCATTATTATTAAACTAAATCTAAAACTAAAATCGTGAAAAAAGTTGTTTTTTTACTTGAAATAAAATTATTATTATTAGGGTTTTATTATTATTTACTTTTAGGGTTATTATTAACTAGATCTAAAACCATAAACCATTTTTGTTAGTTGAAGTAAAGTAAACGTTAACTAAAATAAAATAAAATATTAAAAAAACTTTTTTATTTCAGCCATTTGCCAAAGCAACATTTCTCATTTTCAGTTAAAGTACTAAAATAAGTAAAACTAAATAAAATAAAAAATATAATAAAACTAAATAGACATTTAAAAATAATAAAATAAAAACTTACAAAACACAAAAAGTTAATAAAACTTTCAAAAGCAACTACATTTGATTTGGCATTAACTGAACTATTTTTATACTCAGGAAAGCTAATCACATATAAATAAATCTAACTGTAAATAATTTATTTAAATGATTTCCGCCATGATATCACGATATTTCATTTGTCCACTGTTATCAGTCACGTGTATGTCAAAGAAATGTGATGACTTCTCTAAAAGATAAACAGTGTGATGATGATAAATTGTGGTTGTATGAGGGGATTTAACTTGGGAAATTCTTACAAGGGCAGATAATGAGCACTTTCATTTCTGCAAACAGAAAAACATCACCACTCATTTTAGATATAAAACATCAGACCTGTATATGAGATGAAATACTTTAAAAAGGATGTAGAATTCAGAAACTCTTGTTATTAGCGACACTGGTGGCCGTAATGTGAACTGCAGCCAGCAACTTATTAACGCTCGCACTCGCGTAATGTACAAGACTGAAAGTGATTCAAAGCTGATATACTCACGATGAACTTCTTTCGTCGTTCTTCACTTAGAAGTAAAAAGAAGTTGGAAATACATTTTCAGCGTTATACTTTTAACGAACATCCCGACGCCGTCCACGCTGCTGAGAGCGACGGTTAGATGAATATGTATGTGCCGCGCGCTTTCATCTCAATAACAAAATAAGCATACAACAAAAAATGAGAAAACAACAGTTAATAAAAGCATCCGATAATAGCGATGTAAATATATTTGCACCAGCTCTGAGATTCACCGACATCATCAGATGAGGTAATTAAAAAGAGAGGCTCTCGTGAGCGCGCGTAACCGTCACATCATTTTGATTTTCCCGCGTCCTTCACGTGAAAATCAGTTTACAGGCTTAAATCGACAACCTTGGAAGTCGAGAAAGGTCTCGTTTTTTAAGTTTCGTTACAAGCTGTTCACACATTGGCAATAAAATGTGATTAATACATGAAAATTCTTACATGTAGCCCTTTATGCATATATATGCATCGGCGCTGCGCAGTCCTATCGGCGTATGACATCAAAGTACCGCGAGAGCGTTTACTCCTTACGCTTTTGAATCGCTCTCGCGGTACTTTGACGCTGCTGACAGAGCGCGTGAGTTTTGAAGTTATGTTTGGCGCTTTATTGGCTTTGAACGATTAAATTATAAATATACCTACGTGTATGTGTCAAAATGCCCATCGAGAGTATCCTCGTAAACAGTCATTTAAAGGCACGTGTTACAGTATAATGGACCCGGGC